>UELU01136040.1:0-11589 GCA_900490025.1 Megastigmus dorsalis | reverse complement strand
TTCTTTTACTCGATTGATCAAACAAAATTTACCGAACTAGTTCTGTAGATGTTCTGTAACCGTCAATCACATCTTGCTTGATGAGTTCAGCTCAAGCTATTCGGTAAATTTTGCTTCAAGGTTCATGAAACTCTGCTTGCGATGTTTTCCGTGTACGGCCTTAGCGACATCACAGTTTGTTCTTTCTAAAAATCATCGTATCAGACGACAGCGTAACATCCTTAAAGTACAAGTACATCTGTCATATAAAATATAAAAAGAAAAACCTCAATATACGTTAATGGTAAAACTTTTAACATCTTGTTACTTTTGAAACATTATCATATTATAATTATCATCGATTTCGCACACATCAATTTTACCTTTACTCACCAACTCACCTTTAACACCCCAAAAGAAAAAAAAAAGCAAATAACCACACGCAAAAAGCATTTTTCGAGACCGCGATATTTTATCGAAAAATTATTCTCGTTGCATAAATAAAAGAAACGGCGAAGGTTGCCGAAGGCACACCGCACAAGTTCAGCGGCGAGAGAGAGACCGAAACGAGGCCTCCGTAAAGCATCGCGCCACGACGACGGTCAGCTCCCCCCTCCTTCCCCGTCCCCTCTCCCCCTCGAGTCCCGGATTAATTGGCCTCGTAAAACTATACGGAGAGAGAGAGAGAGAGAGAGAGAGAGAGAGAGAGGTTGAGTATGCGTCGGTGTGCACGTCTGAGCGCGCCCCCGCTTATGCCATTTTTTTCGAGAGCTGCAACAGCACCGCCGTCGGCTGTCACCTCTTAGACCGCTCGGCCATAAGTTTTACGATCGATGCGCAAAAGGAGAGTTGCCGCGCTGCAGTGTGACTTTTTGCTCTCGGTCTCGCGCGCCCGCGCGCGCTTTGCTCTGATGTGTCTCCCTCGTCGGCATTTTTACGGGCGGCAATCAAAAATTTTAAGAGGCCCGTTTTTTTGCCCGCTCGATTATATACATATATATATGAAACGCCGCGAATGAATCCGCGAGGCAGTTTGCACCGCAGCTCTGTGTGTTATTAAGGAACGGTAACTTTGTTTGTTAAATATCATTTGTCGTTTTCTTGGATATGATTCATCTTGAAAAATATTCGAAGCAACAATTTATATAAGCGCTATAAAAATAGTTGGAAATGTGGTTAAGCTAAATCCTTATTCATTTACCAAAGTATTTTTATGCTAAATCAATCAGCTACCACTGATTAAGAATGTAAATAAGCGCGAGTGCGTGAGTACAGGTACATACGCCCCGTATACAAGTGAAGATCAATATAGATGACTGGACGATCGGCGCTATGCCATGAATCATCCGACCTGTCTATCATGTATCCCCGATTAAATAGCATAGATCGAAGGTATATCAGGAAGTGAGCCGTTCGATATTGGTAGCAACTTTCGTGTTCGACTATTCGAGCAGAATACTTCAAATAATATTTTGATATTCATCGATTGTGTATGCTCTTTTTCGTTTTACAGCTCAATCATTAGATACTCTTGAATGCCTACTTGTAAGCAAGAAAATTGATGTACGATTGATAAAAATTGATTATTTTTATCTAGATTCGTTTCAATTCATTGTGAGATACTTTGCCGATGATCGCTTGATAATTAACTTATTCAGTGGTGATGGATTTGCTTAGTGCAGCTCGAATTATGGTTAATTACATCGTAAACTTAATTAAAAAATAAAGTGCAGAAACTTTTGTGCAGAAATTTTATAATAATAGTATTGAAAAATGTATCATCGCTGTAAATATTGTCTTTATAAGCGTTCAGTTCTTGCAAAAATAAAAAAAGAGTAAAAAAAATGAGCTTTTACCATGCAAGTGAACTATTTCTTTTGCGCGTATAAAATTTTCCACCATTAATTAGGACTATAAATATCACTGCAGTAAAAGACAAATGAAAAGCTTTGATTTAAACATTTTTAATGATTTTCGCAATCATACTTTTATGGTCCAGTAACTTTTCTTCGCCAGTTGCTCGATGGACGGTGCGCGCAGGCTCTGCACCGGCGGCCAGTTCATTTGCCGCACTGGGATTATATATACTTTTATTATTCGATTTATTTTTGAATCATAAGTTATACGTAGAAAGTAAGTGTAATTTCCTCGCCAGAGAACTAAAGTCATTTAGAAACGCGCGCGCGCCTTTTCCTACATTCGTACAAGCAATTATCCGCATGACTCCATGGAAAATTAATACTTTCGAAAGAAAAAAAAAAGAATGAAGATTGTTTGCTTAATGATAATTCATATTGAAAAAATTAATTTTAACAGCACGAAATCCATGTTATATTCTTGTATAAAGTTATTTATATAACGGGCACTACTGTTACTTCCTCGCCTACTGTGAACGTTTAATTTAATAAAAAGGATCGTAAAAGCTTACACCTAGCTGATTTTTCATTCAATCCGCGGTTCTTCGGAGTCCTATCCGCGTACGATCTTGCCCATTAAAAACATCGCAACAAAATTCAGTTTAAGGAACTCGCAAAAATATACTGCGTTGCGTCTCACTCTTTGGCTACTCAATAATTACATTTTAATTGAAACGTTTTAACCGCGCGTTCTAAACGTTTTAAATTAACCTTAACCGTTATCATTATCATCGTTTGATAATACAAATCCCCCATAAATTGCAAATATTTAAATGCCCATAGCCGCGTTCAATATAACTCACCGCGCGTGGATTCGTATACAGTATATATGTAGGAAGGCGCGCAACTCGCGCGGAGAAGAAGCAACAAGAGAGAGAGAGAAAGGCGCGCACATTTTAATTACCGTATAACGCGCGAGGTGCAATCCTTTTTTCTTCGCTCGTATAATGTTCCCTCGATTTCGATAAGACAAGCTGGTGCGCGCGAGCCCAGCCTTATTCCGACAACAAACGCACACACGGACGCTGCGCGTATACATACGGGGCGAGTATTACGCTCGATTTCACGGTAACGTCGCGTATTTCGCTTCGATAGCGATCGCGGCGATCCGCGCTCGCGCACCGCGTTTTGCGTAATTTATTCCCATTTCTGCGGTGAATTATCGTTCGTGTAAAATTTTACGACTTTATGTTGTTTTTTTCCGACTTTACTCCCGCTCCTCTTCTTTCTTTCTTATTTTTCTTCCTCTTACGCGGCTGCGACTTTCGTTCAAGTTTGGGGGAAAAAGGAGGCTTAAATTACGGGAATTAAGGAAAATCGCCTTGTTAATTATTGTTTGGTTGGATGATGGAGTGACTCGCGCCGTATAATACGATACTGTATTTCATCTTAAACTTGAGTATCCTTATAAGTCAAATTAATGGATTTAATTAAGCATTATGGGATGATTTATGTGATACCGCAATTCCCTCTATTTCCTTGTAAACTTTTGCAGGTAAACGTAAAAATCTGTTGGATTCCTTATTCCAGAATCGAACTTCACAGTTCAATCGTACGTTATAAATAAACAAATGAAACTATGCATATATCGCTTATGCCCCCCCCCCTTATAATCCCCGCGAATGAGCGATGAAAAACCAGTTTCGGCACAATAGCAATCGCTTTGCAAACATAATTACGCGGTAATCATCGGCTACCGGTCCGCTGCAGGAGACAGCACAATGAATATATATCGCTATACAGTCGCCTGAATAGACCTGCAAAATCTACGATAATGACTTATTTCATAGGCGCGATATCGAGTCTATCGCGCGTACAGGAACAGCAGCACTAGCGGCACAAAAAAAAAGCGGTCTCCGTATTATACATATCCTTAATCAACGATCTAAGGCCTATGCGTAAATGCCGTTATCGCGTGTGCACTTCGTCCGCCAGTGTACGTATAGTATATAGGCGAGACGGTGATCAATGAAAATCTTGAATGAAAAATATCTCTCTCGCGTATAGGCGCAGCCAGCTCACCCATATAGAGCACCGTGTATATAAGCGTGCGCAATTGCCGAGGAACTCGCGTTTAACCGGCGTTTACAGCATTATCGCTCGACTCTCTCATAATTGCGCGTAATTCAGGCCTCTCTCGCGCGCGCGCGACCGCTCGCAATATCTCCCGGGCACTGCACAAGAGGCCTGGCCGCGGTATATATAATTCTCCGTTCGGCGAGCAGGACTTAACGATCGACCGGTTAATATTTTCGCGGAAATTGCACTTGGCGACACACACACACACACACACATGCTCACGCATGCGCGCACGGATGTGTATACGTATTTATGCAGTTCTCGTTTAGCGACTGGTGTGCGGAACGCGGCGGCAAGTGCGCTCATTGCGCTTGTTTTGCGGGTGGAGGAGGTTTTACGGTCGCGCTTGTATAGGAGCCGCACGACTTATACAATAAGCTTGCGCGGCTCTAGGCTTTTTCGAGATTCCTCGCGAGCGAACCTTTAGCCGAGGCTGTAAAACGAGAGCTCGCACACGCGTTAAGAGCAAGTGCACCGAGTGTTCGAGCCGACGAAGAAGGCAACATGTAGGTGTACAGGTATCGGATGCGAATTTTCTTATTTTTTTTTTGTTTGTTTTTTTTTTCATTGATACGCTCTGCTCGAGAGAGAAACGCGGCGTGGTGCAGACGGTGAACGGCTAGGATTTTACAGCTGGGACATTAAAGTCGCGGACTTAAAATCGCGTATTTAATGCGCTTGTAGGGGCTGTGCGTGACCGAGATGCGCGCGGCTACTTAAAGTTAATGCCTCTATCTATTGGGCATTTATCGTTCAATGTTGAGAATGGACGAATCTGCCTTTTCAAGGTTTGTTGTATGCTCGAGTAATTTGGCTAGTGTTCTGAAATTTAGTAAAATTATGCAAAGCTTTAGAATGTATTAATCTTGTAAGAAGCAAGAGAAGTAAATTTTTTTTAACAATCTTAAGTAAAATGAGTAATAAATGTGAAATTTACGACCTATTGATTTTCCTGATATTAAAATTAATTACCGATACACATTTGATTCTTATCCTGTCATTTAATTATATTTTCATCTCCAGAAGATTATAACGATATTGTTATATGTATATAAGTATATTATGGAGATATACTTTAATCGCGTACTTCATTTTCAGAAGCTGATTATCTCGCGCGGATCAGCGACCGACCGAAATTTCCTGGCTTTTGCGAATTCGCAGAGTTTGATGAAGCAGTTTTTAGTGGCGCGGATGACGCAAAAAGAATACGATGCTGTATAAGAACGTCAATTAAGCGAAAAAAATAAGACGTGCAATACTAATTGAGTAACAGTATCAGATGTAATTCAGGTGGCGCGCGCGCGTGCGTGTGCTACCACCGTAGGGGTTAAGTGTTCCTTTCGTCCGCGTTGGGATAAAAACGTTTCGACTCGTACTAATGAGCATAATCGACGACGATTTTATAAAAGAATACAATATTCATTCGGGAGTTATAATAAAAAGCAAATTTTAATAGCTTGTTTTCACCTGCATTAAGATGTGTGTCGTAAATTAACTCCCTGTAATAAAATCGCCTTGCGTTCTTATAACTTTCAACGTATATAGTCGGGGTCACGTTGGGCTATATATAAACCATATTGAACCTGTGATTTTTAAGAAATCGTTAAAGAGTTCTATATATACCTTATGCTAGCGTTAGGTGTCAGCAATATTAAAAATTTTATAATCTGGTTAATACTAATAATAAGAATCTTTCGAAAATTTTTAGTCGTTTTATTAAAAGAAGATAAGATCGAATCTTGTATATCAACAACTCAAAACGAAAATAATACATTTAATACGACTCGAAGCACGCGTGGATTATTCGCGGGATCCAAAATAATTTATCATATTAAATTTCGCGAATGACCACGCGCTGAGCCAGACCCCTTAATTTGGCCGCTAATAAAAACCGTAATTACCAGGCCGAAAGAGCGCAAACGCACACACACACACACACACACACACATACACACACATTGTAGAAGGGAACGGGTCCGTATTATTCGCGCGACTCCCACCGGCGCCGGCGATATATACCAACACACAACTCATCTAACAAAAGAGGAAATAAAAAGCATGGAAATAAAGGACACGATAATCCCGATAATCATCTCAATATTTGCTCTCTCTTTCCCGGACACCTATACTTACGAGCCCGCGGGCCGTATACCGTTTTTATTCGCCGCTGCGGTACAACCAGTATACACAGCGAGAGAGCTATGGATGATCCCTCCTTTTCTCCCCGGTATATACCGGAGCATCCGCAGAAATTCATCTTCTTTATTACACACATCGAAGGATGTGTAATGCACGCGCGCGCGGCCCCAAGGCGGCGGTGGAGGAGCCGCCGCCGCCGCCGCCGTGCCAAACGACCTCGGCGCAAGAAATCTCTCTCTCTCTCTCTTCTCTGGAGCTCAATTGGATCCGAGATCGCGCGAGATATTGCTCGGCTATCGGCGCGCGATCTTTTCTCGACTTTATTCGAACCCGTTACATTCCGCGGAATCGAGACGAGAGGGAGGATCGAGGAAGCTGCTGTTGCTGCGATCGGAGCGAGTGCACTTGGCAATATCAACACTTTTTGCGAGCTGCTCTAAGGCTTGGATGACATGTGCTCCGCGGCTGGTGCAGTGCAGTGCGAGCTAATATCCGCGAGCAGGGCCCGTTGACTAATGCCGAGCTTCGCACTTGCAGGACTTTTAATTTTATGCTGATGCGCACGTTGAGAGAGGATGTCGATCGTTATGGATTTAATGTAGACTTGTTATGTTTAATTTGAGAAATAATTCGTTGGATGTTATTTAATGTTTATTTTAGGACGCTGCTTTTCGAAACCTACGGTTTTTGATAAATTTCGATTTAACTTTACGTACGCACATTTAAAAATAAATATAGATAAATATAATAATTAAATATAAATATAGAAAGTATTTGACGTGCAAGTACTGAAAATCGAAACTAGTGTCTCCCATAAAAACCCGACATCATCTAAATCGACACAGGAACATCGAAAAATTGCATCAATAGCGGCCGATATCTTTGCCAGCTATCCCATTCTCCCCTCGATCCTCCTGCATCTCTTCTCCGCTTCCCTCATTCCTCACCACGCTACACCTCCATTGATATACATATATATCCACAAGTGAGCTTCTGCAGCATCGGCGATGTCTCGGGTGGCGAGAAGGCACATAGGCCTGCGTAAAAGGCGCGGCCCCTGCACGAATTAGCGTCGCCCCAGCTCGATATTTATGGCGAGCGTCCGGCTTTTAAAAACCTAATGAGAGATAGATCTCGTGTGTATATATGCAGAAGGGTCTATACTCGCTTCCTTTGCCGCAGCTCGAAGCTCAGCTCTCTCTCTCTCTCTCTCTCTCGATTAAAGGCGGATTTATGCGCGGCTGCGGCCCGCGTCTTCTTGCAAATCCGTGCGGCGGCTGCTGCCGAGAGTCAGTCCGATTGTTTCCGCGAGAGCGCGAGCCTGCGAGAGCTAATGGCGAGAGAGAGAGAGAGGGACTTCCGCGCGAGAGCCGCGCACCGCCGGCCGGCTGCACTTATTAAACGACTTTGAATGCTATTCTTTTGTACGGGGAGTGCGCGCGTGAGGCTCTGATTAAAGGGGGGAGAGCTGCGGCACTGTAAGTGCGCCCGAATGGAGGCTTGAATAACTGGAAATGGAGGACTTTGTGCAACGTGACATTGTGCGTTTGCGTCGGGGATTCTTCTGTTTTTGGTTTTACCCTATTGAATTGGATATATAGCGGTGGCGGCCTTTGCGTATTCGCCGTGCAGTTGGTGCGAAAAATCTTAACAGCAATTAAAACTGACGAAGGATCAAGTCTGTTAAAGAGAAAAATAGACCTATTAAATTAATCGATCACTTTATATGTGTACTTTATTCTTAGTTTTGAACACTACAATATAATAGTATTAAATGTAATAAAAGATGATCAAAAAGTTTTGCTTTAAACAAGAAATTAGATTATTTAAATCGTGCTATTATAAAAGATAATTGAAATTTCTATATTTAAGTTTTTATTTAATGAAAAAATAGGTTTATAAAATTTATAGAATCATTATAAGCAATTTTCTACAAAATTAAAGCTGAATACAAGAAAAGCTATACAGAAAGAAAGGGATTGAGTATGGAACTCGAGCTACGCATGCGAGTAGCATCAGTCCGAGCAACAAGAAAATAGTCGAAATAGCTTACATCGGGCGCAGATTACTTAATCTCTTTACTTTACAACCGCTGCATCGGCAGCAGCAGCAGCAGCAGTAGCAGCAGAGCAGAGCAGCTGCGGGGCAAAAGGAACACTGGACATCATAGCCGCGCGGCACAAATTAATCCTTAACGAAATTAACGTTTCCTCCGCTAGCGGGCTCGCTTTATAGCTCGCGCATTAAAATCGAGCGCGCCGCGAGAGAAGGGCATCTCTTTCTCGGGCGCGCTCTTCACATACCTCCATAAACAAACTTTTAGAGTCCCTATATCAAGTGCACTAAACTGTTGTTAATACGCGCGTGCGTAGATTTTTCTAGATTCCCCGTCTACATCGAATCGCGCGCGTTATATGCGTGTATATGTAGAGTTCGAGAGAGAATACATGTGGGGTTCCGCGGAGGAAGTCAGGCGGAACGGGTCGGATTCGGACTGCACGCTGCGAGGAAGTGTAAAGGTGAGGTGTGGTTCGATGTCTCGTTCATTTTTTTTTTTTGCACTGGCTCTTATATGGATTGTTGGGAATTATTAGTTTAGGGGAATATTATGGGCTGGGCTTGACTTATTTCAAAGATAGCGTTACACGCAATATCTTATCAATTCTATTTATAGTTTTTAGTTGCTGGAAAGGGAAGTAAATTGGCTGATAGCGAGAAAAAGTATAGAAGGGTATAGACATTCAATGGGGAATGGGAATGTCTTGAGGGGATGTGCTAGAGCCGGAAAGATCTATATAGCTTACCGATTTTTGCACTTAATAAAATATACAAAGATAGAGACTAATTTTTTTTTAAAACTCTCTCTCCCTAGCTCACCAATCATGTACGCAATACGTGGTTCCAGATTCATCAAATTCCATCTATATAATAGTTCACAGAGATTTTTGGTATCGAAAATTCAGGAGACAAAAATTTCTGTGAATTGAATGAAAAAAATGAGTTGCTGACAAATATTTTTTTCCAAAAATTAATCTCTACCTTTATAAATTTCATCTTTTCAACCTCAACACATATCGTTAGAAAACAAATATCAGTGTCTTGCTATTTTCTTATGTTTCTACTTCCAAGCAAGCATAAAGGTTTAATGATTGATAAACTTGGCCTTTTTTAAATATTGCTTGCAAGTTAAATGTTCTTCTTGTTTTAAAATATATTAGTATAGTTATAAGTTCTGTAGACTTCTTTTTTAATCTCATTGGAGGACAAGTACTGGCAGCTTTCCTTCACATTTTGTTACATTATTATTATTGGTATGGAAAGAGAAATCGATATTTGCTGTTTTGTATCGGTCAGAATCGCCAATCCACACCGTTTCGTTATCTTAATTTTTGAATGCTATTTTCCTATAATTTTCAATAAAAAATTGAACGTTAAGTACAATTTCAGAAGTTACGGTTAATACAGAAATCAGCTGAATTCTACTTTCCGTGAGAACACCGTTTGTAGAAATTGTACAACTGGTTTAATTACGTAATAATTTACTTAACTTACAAATAGTTGTCTAAGATCTCAAAGAGAAATTACATTACTACAGTACAAGTATAAAAAATAAATTCTAAGAACTAATTTATTACTCGCTTTATTATTTTTACATGGTTAGATATTAACCTGATCCATACTAGCCTAATGACTTTCAAAATTGCCATTTTAAAACGAAATGATAAAACTAAGAAAATTGAAAGTTTACGTAGCAGTTAAAAAAATTCCAAGTGAATTCCCTTTTGAAATTTCCCCGCAACCATTTACATTTTAATAATGACTCCACTACATCATAGCTAAATCTAACATATGGAGATGGAAAATACAACTTTTTTTTTCTAAATTCTCCTTTTTGCAGTCTAAAAAAGTAATGCAGATCGCTAACAAGCTCTTCCTCGACACTCGCACAAACCGCACACGCTTCCTACAATCGCTGTACACGCATCATAATTTTCCTGCGCCTCGGCTCGTACACCTCGTAAATATCGATAAAAATCAACGGTGCGCACGGGTACCAATCGGCGTCAAACAAAACTGTCGCGGCTTCTAGGAATAAGTGCAAAAAAAGGAGAGAGATAGCAACCGTCAAACGATGTATATATATGTATATAGAGGTTCGATGCAAAGCGCGCGCCTCGATCGGCGATTTTAAATTACACCGCGCGTGGTGCGATTCGCGCACTCGTCCGGTGCGCCATCATTACAAGCATCAACCGATTCTCTCTCTCTCTCTCTCTCTCTCTATCTTTTCTCGGCTTTATTAATTCAATTGCTAGACGCATGGACGAGTGAGGCCGGCTTTTTTGCACCGTTCGCGCGGCCGAGCACTCGTGCATATAACGGCTGCTCAATCGCTCGCTGGTTCGAACGCCTCCGATGAACGAAAACAACGACGCCGAAGGATCGGGTCTTGCGCCAAGACCCTTTTACGCTGCATGTGATTTGAACTATATGCATAGACTTTCAGTATTTAGAAATGTTAAGATTAATTGTTACTTTTGCAATTTAGGTAATCGTAGTAATTCAGTTTGTTATACTTTTTGACCTGTTTACACCAAAATGCATATGACCTTTTGAAAATTTAGGTATATAAGTGTCATTAACTGTTGTAAATTTTTTTTTGCCGTTTAAATAGAAAAATAGAATATTTGAAACTGACTTTTAAACTGGAAAATCAATATTTTCCTGCATTTATATAGCGAAGTTTATTCAAATGAGTATAATTATATTCCTACATTTAATTATATTTCGATTCCACATTTGATCATTGGGTGCGGATAATTTTGCCGAAAGGTAAATTTGCAGACGGTTAAAAATGCCGAACAGTTAGAAACGTAGAAGTAAAAATTGAAGAAAACAAATTTAACGACAGCTAATGTCACTTAAAAAATAATTAACGAAATATTAAGAAGCCGAAAACTAAAAACGTCTATTTTATTAATTCATACAGTTATAGATGCAGACAGATAAAATTACGGATACATGAAATATCAGATTGGGCAAATTCCGATTAGACAAAAATGCCGACATTAAGAATTACGATGGTTAAAAATACCGAAAAATAAAAAACATCAAATTTAAACATAAAATATTTATTTACTTGGGCAAATAATTAATTTTAAGTGTTATTTTTCTATTTTTAATACCAAAATTAAATGTAACCTGGTCAGAATTTGTTTAAACAATAATTGTTTAAACAAAAATCGAAAATCAACTATTTTGCCCCAGAAATTTTTTTTTCATATTCATTAGTTTACTAGGAATAAAAAAGCTTCTGGTAACCATATCCTAAAGTTCATAGTTTTCGAGTTATTTAATTTGGAAAATATGAAAACTCGTGATTTTGACTATTTTCCACGCTTGAAAAAGTACATTAAAAATATGATTATTAAGCACTTATAATTTTTTATATGTTCTTTAAAGTGCATATAACAAT
>UELU01136039.1:0-11974 GCA_900490025.1 Megastigmus dorsalis | reverse complement strand
CCCCTATACAATTTTAAAAGTGTGAGTGTATTTATTGGAGTGAGTGTGTATTGAATGACTGGGTTGAGTAAATGTTCTTTTTATTTTTAAATGTTTGTAAGATAGATATCGACTACTTTGTAATTTTATTTATTTGTATTTTTAATCTAAGACGCTCTGTGATATTACTTATAAGGTTTGAGACATATTTTAAGACTGATTTTGAGACTGATCAAGTTATTATGCCTGTGATATCATAGAAAGACTGAATGCAATTTCCTATAAGACTGATAAAACGTATTATTGTAAAAGTTATTATCTGAAATGTATTGTTATATTCAATTGTTATGTCATTTTTGTATACTTATACAAATAAATAAAAGAATAAAAGAATATCTATCTCTCTCTCTCTCTCTCTCTCTCTCTCTCTGTGATATAACCTGTTAAACATTTTTAAGACTGATTTTTTTTTATTGACTGATTTTTGTATTAAAATTGTTAGCTTATGCTGTGATATCATAGATAGTAATTAAGTGCAATATTTCTA
This sequence comes from Megastigmus dorsalis, assembly GCA_900490025.1. Taxonomy (NCBI): domain Eukaryota; kingdom Metazoa; phylum Arthropoda; class Insecta; order Hymenoptera; family Megastigmidae; genus Megastigmus; species Megastigmus dorsalis. The sequence continues at coordinate 11,448 of UELU01136039.1, read as the reverse complement.
TTAGCGAAAAATGAAGACTGCCTTTTATATATATACTATACAATTATATGTACATTGTAACAATCTTTTTTGTCTTTATATGCAAATAAATAAATATCTATCTATCTCTCCCTCTTTCTCTCTGCAATGAGAGTTGTATATGGCTGCAGCCCAGTGCAATAGAGGATGAGGGTGGTTGTGTCTCACACACACACTATCACACCAGTCGTGGTTTCTTTCTCTAGTTCGCGAGTGAGGTATCTTTGTCAACGGAAATCGATCTGATCCGCGATAGCTCACTTCTCTCGCGTGCTTATTACCGCTCTCCCTCTCTTTCTCGCAATATACTTTGTCTCTCTCTCGCGACACTTACCTACGCTCTCTTTCCCGCTCATCATCCTCGCTGCTTGAGCGCCGTAGGATCGAGTGTATTATCGAATTAACGATTGAATACTAAATTCAATCGAGAATTCGTTATAGAAGGAAAAAATTAAGTTCACTGCGCTTAACACAAAAGATCTTAATTTAAGTTTTCTCAGTGAGGCATCTGCCTAGCCAGTTGATACGATATTTATAAATGAATACTTAGAAAAAAATAAGAACAAAACTCAACAACAGCGATGAGACAAAGAAGAATGATAAGAAAATTAAAGAATCTAAACGTAGCAAGAATAAATATAAAAATAAATGACTAGAAAACTCCGCCGCTAGAGGGCAAGGAATAATTAAGGGGGGAGGGGGGGGTGTTGGGCGCGGGTTTCCTGAATGTGAACTCTCTAAGGGCACACACTCATCAGACCCGTCAATTTCTTTCTGGTGGTTCATCTTACGTCCTTTTCGGCGCTGCTGAGACCTGGCTGTGACTACGTAAAAATAACTTTTACAAAAATCTCTGACTTTTTAAACAAACTGCGTCCATTTTCATTTGACTACCGTCATAAAATCTTGTGAGTTTGAAGAATTGCAGTTTGTACGCAAGCTTGCTGCTGAACTTTCTTTACTGCTGGTGTAGCTCAGACCTATGCACTTCACACCCACGCCGAAAACCTTTCTACAGTAAGCATAACATCATTGATGTCACAATTTCGTACTGTTATAAAGATTCACCTCTCAACTCTTTTGCATACAGGGATTTTAAAAATATTTGCCCTGCTTTACTTACTGCTCAGCTTTCTAACTGTCACTGGTAACCGTTTGATGCTACGGTCGTAGACACTGAACTGACACTAAGCTGCCTCAGCAGCAATCTTACGGCTGCGATTGATTCGCAAGCCCCCATTAACTCATTCATTCCAAAAAAGGCAGATTCTCTTGAAGAAGGCTCTTATTAATGACAATATCTGTGAGGAGGAACTTAATGGCTTTTCGTTGGACGATCTCAACAAGCATTTTGATGGCGTGTCTTCTTCTTTTCAGGATGATCAGTGCAGAGAGCGAGAAAATTATTTCCCAAGCCCCAGATGAAGGCTTCAGCACGACTACTTGCTACATTACGGTCTACGGGTGTCTATAGGGCTGCTGTCATGTGGATAAGCTCCTATTTTTCTAACAGGGAACAGACAGTTTTCAGTAACTTGGGTGGTCACTTCTCGTGGCTAGCCACTAATCTAGGAGTTTCACAGGGATCAGTTCTGGAACCACTTCTCTTCTGCCTCTACATTAATGACATATGCGACGTGTTACATACTGGGGGCATCTAGCACTTACTTTACGCAGATGATTTGCAAATTTATATCCAAGTTCCCCGTGGTAGTCTGGAGGGGGGCATAGCGGCGCTGCAGCTTGCCGCCAGAACGGTGTCGGAGTAGGCGGCTGTTGCCTCTCTCATTGTCAGACTCAATTCAGGGAGAACTAAGGCAATTTTATTTGAGTGCAATAGATTCGTGGCAGACTTTGAATCAGGGGAGCACACCTGCATTGATTTGGGTGATGGTATCGGTGTTTCTTTCTTCGACTCTGTCAACAGCCTCGGGGTGAGACTTGATTCTAAGCTCTCATGGAAGCCCCATGTATATGCCTTAACGAAAAAATCTAATCGTAAATTTTAGTCATCGCTTTTTCCGGAAGTAAGCTATCGAGGTCTTGCGAAGGAGGTTCGCTGATGTGTTGTTGTTTCCTCATCTAGACTACTGGTCGGTAGTATTGCTGAACTCATATGTTCGTTACGTGTTGGGTCTTAGGAGAGACGATCATGTCAGTCATCATCGGAGGGCCCTGGTCTGGCTGCGCAATGATACAAGGAGGCAATATTTTATGGCAGTACTTATATACAAAATATGCGAATATATCTCCCAGACTATCTACAGTGTCTCTTCTCTAGATATGTGCCCAGGGGGTTGACGAGGGGGGTGACAAAAGAACCAGCTACTCCTCTAATTTGCACCGAGACTAGAAGGCGATCTTTCCAAGTTCAAGGTACGAATTTTTGGAATCCTCTGCCTATTAAGGTTATCTTCCTTCCCTTAGTAGATTTAAGAGCACAGTTAAGAAGTACCTCTTCGAACTTGATTAACATCTCTATTAATTTATTATATGCTGTCCCATATACACCTTTTTTTATCGGTATGAGTGTACTTACGGAATGACTGAGAGGAATGAATGATATATTTGTAGTGTAAATGTGTCTAATCTTAGCTCCATGGCTAATAAATATTAAGACATTTTTTGTAAATTTATTTGCTTTAAATAGATTGATTTTTATATACTGCGCACTGTGATATTAATATTAATTATAAGACTGACAAGTGGAACCCACGAAATGGTTTGGTAGAATCCAAAATGAAGCTTGGAACCAATATTAGCGACCAATATGTGCTGTGACGTTCACTAAGTAATTATAATACACATGTAAAGTAATGATCAAAATATGAAGCAGAATCCTTTTTTACGAGTTAAGCTATAAATTAAGTATTCAAACAAATACGATAAATACGACATTTTGGAAAATTGTCTTATAAAATCGGATATACGACAATAAAAACCAATATTCCATAAAATAATAATTCTATGTAAAATACTAACGAAAAGTACGAATGTTATTACAAAGTTAAATTTGCTCAGCGGCTAAAATTGAGCAATTTAATTTTACACTTTCGAAAAATAATTGTCGGTTCGTACTCTTCTTGGTTCTTTCGAGCTTCTAATAATCATTTTGACTGACTGAAAAAAAAAATTATAAGCTGTAAGTAAGCAAGCATAAAAAACCGTTCGTCTAGTATCCGCCTCTTTTGATAATAGAAAAAAACCTACGGCAGTTTCACTATAAAAGTTAGTAAAACTTTTCGCTTAGTTATAAAATAAATTATAACTGAATTATTTTTTATTATGTTATTGCGATTGAAAATAATAATGCTACGCTGAAAATATTCATCGACAGTTATCTATTATCCTCCATCTCAATTGGCGATATCAACAAAATGACGAAACTCCATATAGTCGGTATTCTCCGTAACCTTAAAAACTCTTTTTTCCGAGATCATGAACTGGAACGGTCATCTTAGTTCCGTAATTTCGGCAATGACGATGAATAATGAATATTTCTAATATTTATTACGAAAGGATAAAAATCTTATCGCTAACCAACAATGACTATTTCGAATTATTTTTATCCCGTCTACAAGAATATGGCAGAAATATTCAGTAAAAAAAAATTATTTCGGAAAATAATTTTTTTATCTTTTGAACCAAAAATTTTACATTAATTCTGGCTAAACTATTGAATTCTACTTACAACTTAATATCGAATGAGACCTGCTGCACTTTTATTTTGCTGTCCAGTTCCGAATAAACTGATTCGCACAGCGGTGCGTTGGGGCTGTGTCACTCTATAGACGAAGATAATGAGCACAAAACTCCCGAAGAGTGGAGAATTGAGTGGGCAGAGGCAGTAACGCGGGAATTACAATTTCTAGATTAGGGACAAAATACCTAAATGCATCTCCTCGCACTCAAGTAGCCCAAGTCGAAGTCATAAATCGCGATTTATCAGATAAAATTGATTGTTTAAGTAGTAAATTAGAAGAATGGATAAATAAAATCAACTCGTTAAATGATAAAGTAACCGAGTTAAACAAACAGAACGAAGAACTAAATACTGTAAATGCGCGATTAACGCGTACAGTAAATGATATTCTGGAAAACGTAGTAGTTTCAAAATATTTATCGGCTTTACAAGAATAGTGTATAAGTAATATCGATCAAGTTGTTCATATCAATAAAAGCGATATCGATAATATTCGCGAATAATGCGGAAATAAAAATAAAGACACACTAAAACAAAAGGATTCCTCGGGAAAGATGAAATTCGTGTTACCTAAATTTAAAGGTTACGAGAATGAGCGACCTATTAAGTTTTTAACCGAGTTGCAAAAATATCTAAGTTTGATGAAACCTGATGAGGGCGATAAGGAGCGATATTGGAACGCTAGTATTCAGCTTAACAATAAAAGAAAGATAGAGTTTAACGAATACCATCCTGGTGGAAAAATGAACCGTGTGAATTATGCGAAGTATATTTTTGGACTCGTAAAAGAAATAGACACGGAATACAAATAATCCGAAATCGTGAGGAAAATAATCCAACATTTTGATTGTGATATAAGAATAAAGGAGGATGTCCGAGGCTGTCCCCAAGAAATATCAATATGGAACGCATGAAACTACTAAAAAGATGAAGAATGTATGTAAACTTAAAGATTCACATGCGAATTTTATCGTGTACAAGTGGGGAAACATTTTGAAAGTAATTTTTTGCACTTTTTACTACTGATTGCCGCACGAAATTTTGATTTTTCCACTTATTTCAGTAAACTTCACCCTAATTTTTTTCAATGATCCCTTCATTTCCCCAGGTTAATTTTTTTTTAATTTCATATTTTGTCAAGCCCTAATCAAAAACAACAGTTTTGTACATTACACTACGTTCCTTTTTTTAATACAACTTCGTGGGCATCCTCCTTTGATAACGCAACGAATTAAAAATAAAAGCGATTTTTTTTGTATACTGGCTGAATATGACGCCGATGAAGCAAAATATAAACAAACTGAGCGCATAAATATTTACAAATCAAAGCAAAACAAAACAGAGAATTTAAAGTTTAAAGATCCAAATAGTTGAATAAAATCGCTATATTCCGAGACAAGACTATAAGGGGGGCAGCGATACAAAACAAATAAACACATATAATGTAAATGGAAACGCGAATAAACGCGAGCATAATAATTATAAATATACACATAAAAATAAAGCTCCAAAAACCCGGTTTAATCAAAGTCAAAAATTTCGGAATTGTGATAAAAACGTTAAGAGTCATAAACAACGTGAACATCACATAGACTCAATAAACTTAGACGACGAAGCCGAATTAGACAAATTATTATTAACCAGAAAGGAAGAGTCGAAAAACTGAAGGCAGTCGTAAATGGTAATAAAAGAACTGAAAAAATAAAAAACGATAATATTTTAAAAATCGTATCAATTTTTGAGGATCTGCGAGGCGAATTACGATATGATATCGAGCCAGAAGGTTTAAATTAAAAAATTATACTATGCCCTGAAATCGAAATAAAAATAAAAGGAATAAAAGTAAATGCCTTAATCGATACGGGCGATACTTAATCGATACCGGATAGCGAAATAACATGTTTATCGGAAGAATTTTACTTTAATAACATTAACGGATTGAAGGACAAACCGAAATTACCTATAAGCGGTAAAGTTATTAAAGGTGTTACGCGAGCAAAATCAACATGTTTAAAAATACAAACATTACTAAATACAAATATCGGAAATTCAGAGACTTCTATAATTTACATAATAGTTCCAAAATTAATTAGAGATTGTATCATTGGATACGATACTCTAAACTCGTTACAAATGTTGATAAATGCAAGATTTAACGAAATAAGATTATCCATAAATGAAAATTATGAAAATATACCGTACACAGACGTAACATTAAACTCGCAAGAGTATAACGCTATGTACGAAGAATTGAAAGAAAACTTTGAAGAAGATTTTCAAAGTGATTATAATTGAGAAAAAGAAATCGAAATCATGAAATTGGAATATGATAACTCGTATGCTATTTCGGAGCACGAAATACAAGAGAAAATAGATTCATACCAATATATAAAAGAAAGTCAGAAAGTAAAATTAATTAATCTTATTGTACAGTATAAAATCATATTTGAAAAGAGACCTGCAACATTAATAAACTATGAGCATATGCTAAATCTTAAGGATGAAGATCCATTTTTTTCTAAACCTTACCCGGTACCACTAGCTTATCGTGATAAAGTTGGGTGTAATAAGGTGATCAAATAGCCTGTGCATAAACCTGATAGTTATCGTAAAAAAGAAAGATGGATCAGTTCGTTTATGTTTATGTTTGGACGCTCGAAAATTAAATGAGAAATTAGTAAACGATTATGGTGCGCCTCCTGGCGTGGAAGAAATTTTCGCAAGATGCAAAATCCAAAATTTTATGAGCACTTTAGATTTAACTAGTAGCTATTGGCAAATTCCATTAGCCGAAAAAAGTATAAAAGTTACTGCTTTTATGTGTGATAACGAAGTTTACGATTTTAATGTAGTAGCATTTGGTATAAAAACCAGTAGCGCAGCGCTCATTCGAGGTTTAGACGAAGCTATTTACGACTTCGATGATTTTCTAATAGCGTTTATAGACGACTTATTTATTCTGTCGGAAAGTTTCGAACAATATTTAGGACATTTAAAAAAATTATTTGAAAGATTTTTGAAACATAATTAACTATTAAAATTTAAAAAATCAAATTACGTTCAAAACGAAGCTCATTTTTTAGGACATATACGAATTTTGTAAAAAATTATTCCGAACAAACAATTCCATTAATAAGATTGTTAAAAAAGGAACTAGATTTAAATGGGAAAATGAACAGCAATTAACATTTTAAAATATAAAGAAATTACACTGGTTTACAAAAAAAAAAAGGTGATGACTATTTCACAAAACCACTATGTCCTTATGTATTTTGACGCCCTGAATGTGAATTCGAGGTCCATTTACCTCCACCGCGTCAGGTTCAAGGTCATTTCAAGGTCAAATACAGGAAAAGCTGTGCAATAAACTTCAAAAACCTATTATATATGTTTTTGGGGTCGCTGAATCGAAATCTGAGGTCCATTTACCTCCACCGCGTCAGCTTCAAGGGCATTTCAAGGTCAAATACAGGAAAAGCCGTGCAATAAACTTCAAAAACCTTTTATATACTCGTATGTTTTTGGGGTCATTGAATCGAAATCCGAGGTCCATTTACCTCCACTCCGTCAGGTACAAGGGGATTTCAAGGTTCTGAATTGTATGCAGTTATGAAACATAAGACGCTCACGCATATTGTCACATTTTATTGAAAACTCTGCACCTCATCTTCAAGTTTGTGGTCATATTTTTCGCTTTCAACCCTACCTATCTCGAAAACTTTTGATTCGTTGGACCCATTAGGATTTTTGGATCAGGAGGCTTTGAACTATATTATATTGCGATTTTAGCCAACTTAAACGGGGTCGAATTTTAATGTAAAGTGTGCTGGGTTCTTTTTGAGAAGAATAAAATTGAGTAATTGTTTTTAAGAAAATTATATCTCCCTACGCTCGGAACTCTTTTCAGGGCCACTTTTTTACTTCCAAATTCCTATTCGGTCAAAAATTTCGTTGTCATACTATCGCAATTGGAACTGATTCGAGTTCAATCCCTCCGGCATTTTTTCGGGACCTCCATGCAATGTTCTATATGAAAATATTATTTAGTTGATATTACCATGGATAAATGCTCAAAAAGTATGAATCGATTTTGTGTTATGTGTGGAAAATATAATGTCAGCAGGAACCTAATAAATTTCTCCGAAAAGATTCAAAAAGCGTACACGGAGTGCTTTAGTATCGCTCATGATCTTGCAAATAATTCCTGGGTCCCGAAAGTCATTTGCCGAACTTGTGACGCGCGTTTGAGACGTTGGAAAAGTGGGACACTAAGAATGAGTTTGACTTCACCTATGATTTGACGTGAACCTCAAAATCACGATCGTGATTGCTATTTTTGTTTGAACGATAAATTAGGGTTGAATTCCAAAAACAGCAAGTTTCTGGATTACATAACAACTTCGTCCGTCACTATGCTAGTATTAGTTAATGATGACCCTGATTTACCCATGGATGTTGAGGCAATGCTAGTTGATAATAGCGATAGAAACGTATCAGAATCCTCCAGTAACGCGCACGAAGATGACCAAGAGGGTAACGAAGAAGATGACTGTGACCATGACTATCACTATAACGATGCTGGTATAAAGGGCTACTCCGGAACACCTTCAAGGTTCAATCAGTGTGAACTCAACGACTTGGTAAGAGTTTGGGGTTGTCTAAGGTACAATCGGAATTGTTAGCCTCCCGGTTGCAGCAGAAAGAATGCCTAGCCAGAGGAACAAAGGTGACATACTATAGAAATAGGGATAAGCCTTTTCGAAAATACTTCTACTAAGATGATTCTTTGGTATACAGTAATGATATAGATAGGCTCTTTAGTGAATTTGGAGTGAAACATGATCCTAAAGAGTGGCGGATATTTATCGATTCTTCGAAGAGGAGCCTCAAAGCTGTTTTATTGAGCAATGGGAATAAAGTAGCTTCTATTCCAATTGCGCACTCTACAACATTGGATGAAAATTATGTGAACATGGAGCATTTGCTTCGTAAAATAAATTACGAGACATGCCAATGGAATGTTTGCACGGATTTGAAGGTCGTAACCATCTTATTGGGACAGCAAAGTGGTTTTACGAAGTACCCTTGTTATCTATGTGAATGGGATAGTCGAGATCGAAATGCCCATTACAAAAAAAAGGTGTGGCCATCGAGGAATAATTTTGCTGTAGGAGAGAAAAATGTTATCAAAAAAAATTTGGTTGATCCGGCTAATATAATACTGTCTCCTCTGCATATAAAATTAGGCTTAATTAAACAGCTTGTGAAGGCTCTTAAGAACAGAGAAAGTCTATCTTTTTATAAGAAGGTACTGAGCGACTTAATCGTGAACTTTGAAGCCATTGGATGTTTAATGAGCTTGAAGCTCCACCTTTTGGATTCCCATTCAGAGAATTTTCCAGAAAATCTGGGGAATTATAGTGAAGAACAAGGTGAAAGATTCCACCAAGACATAAAGGAAATGGAAAGGCGTTATCAAGGATATTGAGATGTTTACATGATATCAAATTATTGCTGGAATCTGAAGTGGGATACTTTAGTCACACATAAAAGAAAGGCGCTGAGCAAAACATTCGAAGAAAGATGCAGACCCATTAAAAAGGCGAGCCAATATTGAAGAGCGTAGGCTCCACAGAGTGAGAGGCAAGGGGACTCACTTTAAACAAGTTTCCGATGGGAACAGAAGTTGCAACGTCCTCGTCGTTGTTCCTGGGTAACGCTAATAGCAGCAATATATCTGGACAAGTTGGACTTGTTTGAATTCATTATTTTTCTTGAAGTTTGAAACGTTTAGATTAGCAGTTTAAGTTAATCTATCATATATCCACTGGTTGCACTTCATAACATGCATTTTCTGTTATTTTGACCTGAAGATGACCTTTTAATGACCTTAAACTGACCTTCAAAGATCAAACGAACAACGGATTTGGATTCAGTAAGTCCAAAATGATTTTCAAAGTTTATTGCACAGCTTTTCTTTTATGTGACCTTGAAATACCCTTGAACCTGACGGGGTAGAGGTAAATGGACCTCGGATTTCGATTCAGCGACCCCGAAAATATATATAAAGGGTTTTCGAATTTTATTGCACGGCTTTTCCTGTATTTGACCTTGAAATGCCCTTGAACCTGACGTGATGAAGGTAAAGAGACCTCGGATTCGTATTCAGCGCGTCAAAATAAATAAAGGTAAAGTGGTCTTGTCAAATAGTCATCACCCTTTTTTTTGTAAACCAGTGTTATTCGATGAGAATACTATTCTGCAATTCGCAGACCCACAGATCCGAGATACTTTGCAATAGCGGCAATATTGTAAACAAGCAGAGTGTAGAAGAAATAATAACATTTGTAAGCCGATTTTTAAAGGGCAGCGAAAGCACTTATTTTACGACGGAAAAAGATATGTTAGCTATCATATGGGCGATATCAAGATTAGACCCTAATTTGAGGGGGGCAGAGAAAATAATTGGACGCACCGACCACGAAGCTCTGACGTTCATAAAAAATTGTAAATTTGGACTATCTAGCTATGGACTTATCAATAACATCGATGAAACTTATCAATCCAAGATTATAATACCGAAACAGAATACCTGCCAGGAAAGAAAAGTACTGAAGCGGATTATCTTAGCAGGCAAAACTGTAAACCAAGCGAGTATGGCAACAGAAACTCAGAAATAAACATCGCGACAATGTTTAAATGGCGTCGAGTAGAATATTAATCAAGAAATGCATAGATTTAAAGGGATTACAGACACGCGACAAATATACATCCAATATTATTAAAAGATTAAAGGAAAAGGAACAAAAAATAAAAAAAAGATTCGAAATAAAAAACGATTTATTATGTAAAATTGGATTAGAGAATCATAAAATAGTTTTGCCAGAGGGTATCATTGAAAATATAATTTTAGAAACACATGAAATGTACGGTCACGTAGGACCAAGAAAAATATATTTAATTTTAATAGAGAGATTTTTTGCTCCAAAGTTAAGGAAAAGAATACAGTCAATATTAAAAAAATGCGACACATGTCAGCGAAATAAATATTTGACTGATAAGTATAATGAACTGATACAACCTATACTTGTAAATGCGCCAAATGAATTATTATCGATAGATTTTTACGGGCCATTACCAACGTCAAAAGCGGGCGTAAAATACATTTTCACAACTATAGATGTTTTTTCAAAATTCGTTGTTTTTTATGCAATAAAAAATGCAGCAACAACAACAATAATTAATAAGATAGTTAATAATTGTATCGAAAAATATGGGAAGCCAAAAGCGATAATTTCCGATCACGGAACTCAATTTACGGCGAAAAAATGGACTGAAAAATTAAGCAAATTATCAATAAATTAATTTTTTCATCAATAAGACATCCGCAAAGTAACAGTATTTAACGAGTACATACACGGAGAAAAATGATCATACGTATTCGTTGAATGATTCTAAGCACTTTTTATTCTATAAAATTTTTTTGCAAAGTGTATTTTTTTCAAGAAAAAAAAATTTTGAAATTGAAAAAAATTTTTCTGCTAATTTTTCTACTAATTTTTGTACAGTTTACGTCAGTTTACGTCCCCGTGCTCAACAAAATGAAACGAAAAGCTGTGAAATCCGTAGTTAAATCGCAGCCTAAAAAACGAAAGCGATGTTAATTTAATTATATTTATTGTTTTTTATTGTCATTGTTATTATTATATTATTTAACTTATTAACGA
>UELU01136038.1:912-44913 GCA_900490025.1 Megastigmus dorsalis | reverse complement strand
CTAAGAATGTATGTAGAATTTTATAGCAAAAAAAACCGCTATAACCCATCTTAAAATTTCTATCACGTCGAAAGGTATAAATACATAAAAAAAGAAATTGCAAATAAATTAAATGTAAGTTCAATATAAGAATCAAAAAAGTCGATTACGCCACTAGGAAGGAAACAACTCGCCTTCGACTGGCGTGTCATTTACACGAGTTCTGAGCTAGCCCATTTTCCTCCCAAATAGCGTATACTATTTTTTTACCTAGCGAAAACGAAAATACAACATTCTAGAACAGGCGCCAGGAGAAAAAGTAGTACTTTCGGTTCTGCGCCTAAGTCCGAACCAACTTTTGTATTTTAAATTTTCAAAGTCCCATTTTCTGTTGTGCGCCTAAGTCCGAACCAACTTTTGTATCTTAAATTTTCAAAGTCCCACTTTCTGTTCTGCGACTAAGTCCGAATCAAATTTGTATGAAAAATTTTCAAAGTCCCACTTTCTGTTCTGCGACTAAGTCCGAACCAACTTTGGTACGAAAAATTTTCAAAGTTCCACTTTCGGTTCTGCGACTAAGTCCGAACCAAATTTGTATGAAAGTCATCACTCGGTTCCATTCAAAAATGTTAATTCATTTTCGTTAATTCTATGTTCCAAGATCTCAGGTGAGAATATCATGTAAACAATTTTCAAAGTCCAACTTTCTGTTCTGCAACTAAGTCCGAACCGACTTTTTTATGAAAAATTATCAAAGTGCCACCCGGCTTTACAGATAAAAATTTCTAAGACTTGCACGAGATTTTACTTGAGATTATTCAGCAGATTTAACAAACTTGGGTAAGATAAAATGAAGACAAATGCACATAAGATTTGAATGAACTTTTCTGAAAGACTTGGATGAGATCTCACCTGAGATCTCAGGTGATATCTCATCTAAAAATTATGTTAATAGTCACATGAGAATTTGGCGTGAGATTTCACATGAGATCTCAGGTGAGATCTCACCTGAGATCTCACCTGAGGTTTTTCAGTAGGGAAAGTATGAAAGACATGACTTGTCTGTGGCGCCCGACCGCGCGCCGTGATCTCTGTCATCGCATGTAGATAACGTAAATATATAAAGCATGCTAGGTTACTCCTTGGGCGGTCAGCTAGGTTAAGCAGCGATGACCGGGGTTAGTACAGGGATGGGTGACCCCTTCCCGTCGCGCTGAATTCGTCCACAAGGTGACCGGGAGGTATGAAATGCTACGATTTCGGAGTTTAAGACTACGTAATGTGACATAAACTCCCAAATCGAACCTTTCAATATATACCGGCCATTCCAGATCGGGTTTCCGCAGAATTTACCCTGCTCCACGGGCGCAATCTGGGTGAATGCGGAATGATGTAAGGCATAGGAGGCACAAAAGTTTAAATACTGTAAGACTCTGGAAGAAGTAACAGTGGCAACCACCAAATATAAAGCATGCTAGATTCACAAAAGTCTAAGGAAGATAGTCGTATAAAAGAGGTAAATGTGCACGATCATTAAAAAGAAATATTCGATAAAAAAAGTTCTGTTTACTAAATCGTATATTATTGTATATCTATATACAGCTTAACATGTAAACATTATAACTACTATTGTGATTTTTAATAACTAAAACAATGTGCATTATTGAAAAATCACACTATTTCAAGTTCATAATTCATAAATCATTTTATAGTTATTTATTTAACATATGAAAAGGATCCAATTTAATTTTTTGCTCAATATTTATGAATCTAATTGTTAGTTCAGAGTTATCTAGCCTGGATTCGGCTTCGGATAGAACGGTAGTTAGGTTAACTCTCTAAAATGCAATTGTTTAGCGATTTTACACTAACAAATTGAACTCCGATGAAAAAATGGCAAACAGGTTTTCATCGTGATGTTTTCCGTAGAATTGATTGGCGCAATTAGTTTTTTTAAAAAATAAAATTGATAATTTGTTTTAACAATGGAAAATGACAAAAGAAAAAATTCGGGTATTTTATTTATCAGCTATGCTATAAATCCAGCTGTTAGTTTGGAACTATTAAGCCCGGATTCAGCTTGGGTATTAATGGGTTAAAGTCGATTAGATTCTTATTAATGAAATTTACTGATCATAAATTCTGATTCTCACCCGCGCTTTCATTTGCGTAAGAGGAAAGTACCTCTGAGCGAGATGATCAGCAAGGATCCAAGTCATCGGATGATCGAAATCTACAGTAAAATGAGTTATGTACGAACTAAAATCACAAAGCGACAGTAATTAGCTCTGATAAAACGCAGTAGCATAATGAATTATTAGTTCGTTTTGGCTCTGAGTCAACAATGGACGTCGAGATTGAAGTGCGAAATGATAATGGGATAAATTGGCCTGCAAATCGCCAACGCATGCGGGACTGAGATTAACTCTTATAAAGGCCTGTGAGCACTTGACTGTCATCAATCAAGACCTCTTTGATCGTGAGACCTCCAAGCACATAATTTACGTCGATGACCGCCAGATTTATCAGCCGATACTTGTCGATAAACTTTTGGATGGTATACCATCCAAGCTAGCTCGTCTATCGGATACGACACGATTAGTGTCGAAAAGGGCTGAGCCCTCATCCCCTTGGCTAAATTGTGGGAAAGACTCAAACTATAATGTAAGGCTGAAGAACACAGGTTAATGATTTGAGAAAAGAGGGATTGCCATGTGTGGACCTAGGCGGAGGGGTGCTTCTGACGGTCTCTGATACCGTCGTCAATATCGGTGTTACATAAGTTAGTAAACGTGGAAACTGCAGATTGATAATGTTACGAAAAAAAATTAAAATAAAGTCTTTTATAGCCTTTAGATTGTAAGGGTATGTATCATCGAGCCTTTGCGCAGAAGACTGGTTCAGACCCTAGTCCCTCTACATTTTGACTATTGTGCGGTGGTGTGTGTTGATGCGTTGGACATCAAGCAGAGAATACGTCTACAGAGACTGAATAATTCGTTTGTGAGGTATATTTTGATGTTAGGAGGGACAAGTCAATAAAATCGTTCGTTTAAATGAAGCCCTGCACCTTGCAGCTTTCTTCAGCAGGCACTAGCCCAGGAGAACTAGCAGTACAATGTCACTTTTTGTGCTATCTTTCGAAAAAAATTTATAAAATTTCATATTTAACAGATCAATATTGTAATAATTACTTATGGTTATAAAAAATATTTAAGAATTGTTTCTGTCAAGAGAGTAGGTCCATTGGAAAACTGAGAACTAAGTTAGAATTGAGGCATCACGCAAAAATCTTGTTTGAAATCTTAAAAATAAATAATTTAAAAATATTGTAATATAATTTTATCAAGTAAGATAGGTTATGCAAATAAATTTGCACATTTTATATCATACTTTTGATTTTAATGAGTGAATTCTTAAGGTTCAGACGTTAATTGAGTAAAGTTGCAATCCTTGGTGACTTACATATTATGCAGCTCAGGTTAAAAAATTTTAAAAACTTAAATATTAAACAAGAGAAACGAAAAAAGTAATTGTCGATACTAGTATATAGATGTTGGATATATTGCAACATACTCAGTATTTAATCTACAGCACTAACATCATCAGAATCCCTTTTAAAACGCACACAAGATTTATGTAGATTTTTCTGTAATTAAGTGTATTGTGTGGTTTCATATTTACACACATTTTCCACAAAAGTCTATAATTTAAACACTTCTATTAAATTAAAATAACACAAACAGAATGTCACATTCTATGTAGCTTGACATTATTTGACACAAAACAATATAACGATGTAAAGATCAAATGATAAATTTTTATACAGTACCATTTTAATAATTTATAAACAATTTCAATATCTTAAAAATAATAGGGTTTTAATAATTTCTAGCATCAATGTTACAATATAAAATAAAATATAATTATTAAATATTAAATATAATGCGTTAAATATTAGCGATCATGTTAAAGATGAATATTCCTGTTTTAAAAAGTTATAGCAAGCAGTTACTGTTATCTAGTCTTACTTAATTTTACTTACTCCACAAGAAATTTTAATAAGACTTTTTTTCCTTGCAATATTACTTAAAGGTGTACGCTGCTTTTGACGAAAATGCGAACGAAGAGAAAAGAGCCGAATCGAAAATCCGGGAGCTCCCAGTTTTACGAGCGATCCCGAGAAAGCTTATAGTCGTAATGGAGCTCCGGGCCAAGAGCGGCATGCTCTTTTCCTGGGAAGCTGGTGCACGACACTGTCGATTGGAACTTAAGGAGAGTCAAAGCTTTAAGGATGGAGAGAGAAGAAAAAAAAGAACTAAGCTAGAGCACTGTAGGGCCGCCACCCTATTGGAAAAGTTTTTACGATTGCTTCGTTTTCATGATGGGCATCGATATTATTACTAGGATCCTAGTCAACTTTTGTTTATGTCAAAATTCAGGCTTATTAACAGAATTTATACGAAGATTTATTAGAATTTTTATACGAATATAAATTCTGTACCGTAATCTTACTTTCCGATAGTTTATATTATCTCTAAATGAAAATTATCTTTTAAAAGATAAAATCTTAGCGAGTATGATTATATTTTTCACCCATTTATTAAAATTTATTTTTATAAATGATTCTTACAAAATACTTATTTACTAATTTCTAAATCAATCATTTTATCAATTCATTTGATAAAATAGTTTTCGATGAAATGGAATGAAATGTAAAATTTCTTCCCCTGTACTGTAAAATAAAATCTCTTTATTCGATGTATCTAATCTTCAGTTAAAATCCGGTTGAACTTCATCTAAATTTATTTAAGCTTTATTTCACAACTAAAATGAAATTTTGACTGAACTTAGGAAGAAATTTATTTCTTCTAGACCTCATCTACTATACAGACATTTTCGTTTATCAAAAGTGCAGGGTAAGTTTAGTCAAATATTTGCAGAACTCTTATTCTTAAACTTGAAAATTTTTACAAAAACTCATTGATCAATCTTAGTTGAAGTTTCACAAACTTAGCTAAAACCCTATTATTTTTACAAGCACCTTCAAAAATAATATTCACCTACCAGGTGTTAAAATATTTAGAAAATACAGAGTATATTCTCGAGAAGGAGGTGTCGCAGTATTCATAAGAAAATCATTAACCGTCACAGAAATAAATAGTATTAAAATATACCTGATGAATCCGTTAAAATGTGCGAAATATGCATAAATAATATAAAACCAAAAACAAAACAAAACGTATTCTCTCGTTTGTAACATCCTATGAAAACCATAGGATTTTCTTTTCATTTACTTTTATTCTTAAATTCATGTATTCCAAGCTTGCCACTGTAGCATCTCTGTATTAACCCTACCATAAAACATAATCCGCGCGTGCCGAACCACTGAAAAGTTTTCACGCCGGGAATACCCAACAATTAGTCGCGATAACCCAACCCCTGCAACGCCGCGCAAACGACTGGACAATAAAAACCAACACCTAATCAGTTGGGAAAACCGCGTATACAATGGACCATAAAAATCAGCGCTGGACAAAAACCTAATGAGCTGGGGAAAATATAGAATCCCTTCAAGTCTCGAAATGCCCCACCACTCATCAGAGGGTTGTCCAATGAAACTTCAACCAATCACCAATGACATCTTCCCACCTGGACCTACATACGCCTACGGAAAATTAGGATGGTCATTGTTTTTAAAAGCACGCGCATCACGCTGCAACATGAAGTAGAGATGTCGGAGTCCGTCTTCGGAACTCGAAACTTTCAAACTACAGACTCAGCCTCAGTAAGCTCAGCAAGTTCACGTTCTACACACTCTCCAAGTTCCAGCTCAGTCTCAGTCTCAGTCTCAGCAGTCTAAAAGTTCTACACAGCCACTTTACAAGTTGTAGTTCTACAAGCAAATTCCAGTTCTACAAGGCCGATACTTTGTAAGTGTAACGAATAAACAACAGTATATTGTTTTATTAAAGTGTAAACCAAGGAATAAATCCGTAAGTTAAAAATACTTCCTGTTATACATTTATTTTTTCAATACACACTCACACACTTACACTCATACACTTAGATATCGACCAGGACCTTAAACAAAATTTGCTCGGACGGATCTAAAAAAATATTCACGTTGGATATTGTCCAGGAACTTAAACAAGTTCATTCGGACAGATCCAACCCTCTTTCAAACACATAACAAAATCCTCCTCCTTAATTTCAAAGCATTCCTCAATACGTCCCAAGATATTAGGAAGAAATTCCTAGGCTTAAAAATAAATAAAATAAAATAGTGCGTCACCTAGGACGTCACACGTTATAAAACTCCTTACATCTGAATAACGCAAGAGCAGTAATAGTAGTATAATACAATAAAGTCTAGAACTACCGTTAAAAGAATGGGGAAAAACTCGAAAATTAACTGAAACTCGCTATCTTTTCCTTCACAACTACAATACATTGTGATTGTAACAAGATTAAAAGACTCCGTATAGCAGCGTATAATCAATGTAGATTTTCTAAAAATGATGTAGATATATTATACTATAAAAAACGTGCACTCTTGCAAAAAAAACTTTCAAAAAGAAAAAGAGAGAATGTTTTAAGAAGTTTGCGTCTTATTTAAACTTACAAACTTATTCGAGTTACGTGTAAAATATATTTAAAAATTGTTAAGTGAAAGGCCACTCCTAAAAGAGAATCAGAAAACCTGTGAACCAATCTTAACATAGAAAAAGCTGTATTAAAAATATGCCCACCTTAAGTTCAAACAAATACAAAAAAATACACTAAATGCCAAGAAAATGATTTATGTAACACTCCATGCAGTTTTACGAAATTTAAAATTGTTCTTGAAAATAAAAAAGATATAGTGAAGTATTTTACTAATGCGCATAGTTTTAAATTTATATTTGAAAGTTACAATCGAACTTATGGTCTTAGTGGAACCTATGGACGAACGTACAATAACATGCGATTTAGTAAACGCAAAACTTTTTTATTTAATATTTCTATTAAATTTTAATCCTCGTTAATGTATAACTTTTGTTAAACTTCTTATATTTATGACATCTAATCGCGATGACATATAGAAAAATCTTTCCTGCAAAGATCTTTCATAACACCATAAGAATAAACACGAACGCGAAGTGGAATCGTAAAATAGTCGAACTTCAATCGTTCATATCTTTACCGAATTAACGTTGACCCCCCAAAATTTGTACTAATTATATATCTAACTTAGTTATACTTTTGTTGTTTTACATTCATTTTTTTGTTCGATCTAATACTTTGACGCTTGAAACACCTGAAGTACGGGAAAGGGCATTTAAGTATGAATGTATGTAATTTGTATATAAATAATCTACAAACTTGAAATATTTTATAGTATGAACGGATTTAAAAAAAAAAGAATATTGAAGTTTTAGTAAATAAGGTTTCAGTGTACGTAATTATGAGTCCGTTCTTGCACTATTTTGCATTGAATGAGACATACAAGAAAGTATATATGTTTGTTTAAGTTGTCTGTAAGTTGAATCAGGTGTTTAGTTTTAAATGGAATTATAAATCGCTCCACGATTCGAGAATCCACTTGATTTAATCGTCAAAGCTGAGTGCAGAATGCGCGGCTTGTAAATCGAAGAGGTTCGCCGCACTTTGCGCGCAGCTCGTCTCCTGAGAAAGTTTCGCTGTGGCCAGTAAACATATATATATCTGCATTCTGTTTCCGGGAAGTTCGTCTCCCGGAGGCGGGGTAGGGGCGGCGCGGGGGCGCAGGGCACATAAAGAAAGAAAATGATCGAAGAGATTGGAGGAGGAGGAGGAGCGAGCCGCGTGGGTCCTGGGCCATGGTATTACTCAGAAAGACTTGGCAAGTCGTCCGCTCACGAAATGGTCCCGGGCTGTTTTGATCAAACGAGCCGCGGATGAAAGCGACGCGGCGGCTTGCGCTGCACGTGCGCGGCTGCTGCACCGCTGCGCGCACGTTTATAGACGTTCGTGCGGTGGATTTGCTTGCGTGTAGCGCCACCGCCGTCGTCGCCGTCGCCGCGGCTGCAGTCGGGGATGGGGCCACATACGCCGCAGCAAGTTTGCTGTACGCGCGCGAGAGCGCGGAAGTCGTTGAAAAGGAAACTTTGTTACGAGCAAGACCGGAGAATCTATTCGTTAGGCCGCCCTTCCATTCTAATTGCCTTTACTGTGCAGTTCATGACTACAAGTTTGCTTTTGGTTTGTACTTCTCAACTCCTTCCCATCTCCACCCCTTTTCCCTCCCTCCCCCCTTCCCCCTCTTTCTCTCTCTTTCACTTTCTCTATTAGCTATAGTCTTCTCCTTCAGCCTGCTTCATCTCTTAATCTCTCCTTTTCGCCAACTTGCATTACACCTATTTCTTGATTTTCATCCTCGACTAAGTAATGCAGTTATATTCGCGTATATTCCTATATGTGCGCATTGCATAATCCAGTGCTTCTCCGGAGTTTGACAGGTAGTCTCCTGCCACCGCGCGACGACACAAATCGCACAACACGCCGCGCCCAATATGAAAGCTCGAGCGCGCCGTGTATCAACAAGCGCATACAAAGTGCAGGAACGCGAAAGCGCGACGTGTGTACGTGTATAAACGCCGTCTGAGCGGGTAGAAGTACAACACGCCCGCGCCGGAGCGGCAACTCGCGCGAGCAACACCAAAGCTCCCGCGTGGCGCAGCGGCAGCGGCGGCGGCAGAGGCAGAGGCAACGGCGTCCGCGTTCGCACACTCTGAATTTGAATAATCTCCATTCAAAATTACATCACGTACGACGAAATTGCGATGATTATGGAACTTGAGAATTTCCCGAGGATTCGTCGCTGAAATTTACATTCTACCGGACAGAGCCTCCTGCACGCTGCTGCGCCCGTACTTATTCACTCCCCACCGCCACGCCGCCTGCAATTCACAACCATTTTTATACCTCACTCGCACCTCTGCTGTTTTGTTTACAATAACTTTCTACTTCTTTTCTCACGTCAAAATAAGAATTTTCAGAAATAAAATGAATATAATGCAACTCTACTAAATGCAATTATATTTATATATATGCAGTATGACTAGTTAACAAGCTATGGTAATCTCACCGTCACGGACGATATTGCAATATCAAGTACTTCAAAAAATCAATACATTGAAAAATAAGAGACGCTTATCTAGGGAAATACGTCAATTCTATATGTAGTGAAAGCCACCGCCCATTTTTTATTCCTCGAGTTGAAAACTTCCAAATTTTTTTACTTTTTTTCGTGAAAAACACGCCATATTTTTTTGCAGGAGTATTTTAACAAAAAATCGGTATCACCATTCGAAAGAACAGCTCAAAATATGTCGGATGTGATCTTTTTCAAATTTTTTCAAACCTTTTTTTTAGTTGAAAAAAGCCTTGAAAAAGATGTTGAAAAGTCGGGGTCTTGGTCGTTAATGGGTTAATTTTAATATTCAACATGGGTCGCATATCGTATACATTCACATAAGGAGTCTAACTATACTGATAGTTCTACTGGCTTTGTATATTAATTTTTAACTAGCAAAATTGACCTGGCTTGCTAACGCTCGCTTGGTTATAATTAGGTAGATTTGCTGAATAGATCTCGGGGAATGTAAATCTTGGATTTATAACTTCTTAGATTTATGAGAATAGTTTTAATTTAATTCTTTTCTTTCAGATAAATAAAGAATTGATTTTTTAAAACCAAAAAGTAATATGTATATCGTTAAATGCGAAAGCCGTTTGGGTACGAATCTTTCTGACCATAGCACATTTCCTGGGCAACAGATTTAGTACTTAGAAGTTAATTTTTACAAAACACTTTTTTCTGTAATGAAAGAATACAGTTAAAAATGGAAACGATGTAAATGAAAGTAACTGATCGAGTAACTTTACATATATTAATTTTTAATATTTAATAAACTAAAAAGATAAAAGATACGATAAAGGAACAAATCGTGTTTAATGAAATTTAGTAAATAAGACTAAATTATTTGAGTTTTTCAAAAATTATTACAGGTTTACACTGAATAGAGACATCTAAAAGAATGTGAATAAACAAAAACATACACACAGATTACAGTGTACGTATCTTTTCGACTGTACTGCATAAATTGAAAATAAACAGTGCTTTTAAGATATTCAAGTGAATAACTTACAAGCGAACAGTAACAATTTTTTCCTTTCCAAATGGAAAATCTGGATATTAAAAGTGCTGGTGTGTAATTATTTAGATAATGTGTTTTAGGTTTTTAAGTTATATAAGTGCCACTATTAAATTGTTTTATTGTGTCGCGTACGATTCCGAGTTTCTGCCTCGTGTAGAGAGGCTCCTTTGAAGACTCGGGATATCGTGTCCGCTACTCCGAGCAGAGGAGTAAATTGCCGCATGTACGAGGATAGGGTAGTTTTAATGGAAAAAAGGTTTGCACTGCAGATAAATTTAACTTCATTTATTACAGTAACAACATTAAAAAACTTACACTAGTTCGGGGTGGTTAATGGAAATATAGAGTCTGATTCGACCGCATGGCGCCGGTAACTGCTTGTAGAAAAACTCTAATCACACCGTGCTTCGTTTTAGGCCGCGGCTAGAGCGGAAGAGAGCGAGCCTCGGACATGCAGCTACTTGGCATACCGCGAGGCTCGCGTATCGATAAGCGAGGGAGGGGATAAGTGTCGCGATGACTGATCGCAGCCGACCTCGTCAGAGACTCGTAATGCGTCAGTCAAGCGACCTTTGACTCGCGCGGCGCTCATTTTGAAAGAGCGGCCGCGACATATTATCTTTACTTTTTTTCAATTTTAAATAATCCTGCGATGTATGGAACATGGACAAAGTCATGTTGTCAAGTTATTTAGGTATAAAAACGTTCATTTATGTTTGGTATTCTGAGCTAAATGTGTAGAAAATTGGATGTTGTTTACATCTTTCATAGTGTGCATTGACTAGAGTTTTAACTGTGTGCGTATATCTGGTTAAATGACGAAACTATTCAGTTTGCTTCTGTTAATATTCTTCCACAGTCAGTACTGTTCCGATTATAATGAATTTTAAGATAACTAAATATTTTGGTTTTTATCTTTATTGATCTATTCTCTTTGGTGGTTCTTGGTTGAATGAATGAAAATGAAAAAGAAAAAAAAACGTTCTCGTTGTTCCGTTTTTGCTTGTTTTTTGCTTAGCAACTTCAAATATTTAAATAGAATAAGTGACAAACGCGATAAACGCCTCTATAGCCGACCGTCCGCACTAGACATTTTCTAGCGCCACGTGCCCTCCTTTATCGACCGATACATTCGATCATCGGAGAGGAACCTGCGTCCGCGGACAAATCCACATTGATCGCCGCGACGCGGCTTACGCAACGCTTCATACATCGTTGCGGCGAGGATTTTAATTGTCGTACAATAATTCTGCATGTTCACTATGAAACAATAAAAACGGAACTAGCAATTATAAAATAAATTGAACGGTAACAAGTACAGTTTGAATCAAACGTAAAGATTTGTGCAGTGAAACTGTGGATCTAGGAAATATACAGAGCTTTCTAAATGCGTAAATATAAAGTGTAATAACTTGAATATTGGTACAAGGTTACATTAAAATTTTATTTCATTAAATATTTTTATATATATTTATCAGCCAACTTTCTGTATTTTTGTACATTAGAGCATTTTTCACATATATTTGTATAATACACTTTCGTTATTTTAAAAATGATATTATTGTGTGTTTGCACGTTTTTCCACTTTTGTAAATGATACTCTAGTGTGTGAAAATTTGTAGATATAGGAAATTTTTAAATAAATTAAATAGGTTAATTTGTTTGAAGGCTAATGATTGAAAAAAGAAAATATATATATATACTCACACAAAATTTAAATATACATGCATTATATTTATATGTGTGTGTATTACTGTGAGTGTGAGTGCGTGTGTACGTATGTAGAATATTTTACTTCTGAATTTTATTGTATGTTTTAACATTTTTTAATTTAATCTAATTACTTAAAATAAATAAATAAATAGAAATTTTTATATGTATTTTACAGATTGAGCTTGGGTGATCAGTATTGACCCTTTTTTAGACAGCAGTGGTGAAATAAGGTGTACTGCGTTTGATAAAGTTATTGATGTATTTTACAATAAAATAACTGTGAGTAAATCGAGTATAGAATTGTTTTTATGTATTAATTGAATAAATATTTTGTTTTATGTTTCGTTATTCTAATTAAACAATTAGCTCAATTTATTTATTTAATTTAATTGTTTTTTCTATTTTTTTGTTAATGGTCGACAAAATATACCAATTTACCAAAGTTGTTTTTTCATTGGCAAATAAAAAGTTTGATAAGCCCAATAACAAATTTGAAATTATTTTAACAACAAATTCAATTATAACTGAATGTCAAGATTCAACAAGGCCCTTTAGTATCGCAAAAATTTATTGATTTATGTGAAATGTCTTTACTCTCAAAAGACGCTATTGTTGGTAAGTCTAATTTGAAATAAAATGTTAATTTTAATTTGGATGTTTTTTGTATTTACAGATGTCGTAGGAGTTATTACCAAGATTCATGGTATTGAAGCAATCAAAACAAAAAATAATTTTTTCATGCAAGAAATCATTATTTCTGATGATTCTATGAATATTGTATTATGAGCCACTGTATAATGTTCTAAATTAGATACAATGAACTTTTATCGTAAATTTATAACCGTTTTTTATTTTCAGCTTTTCTTAGTTTTCGGGAACCATCGCGAAAATATGTTTATAGAAGACGATGTACTAATTTTTAAAGGTGGAAAAATCTATGAATTCAATAATAATAAATTTGTTTTTAATACAAGTGGTACTACTATAAAAGTTAATTGAGATAGTTTACCCGAAGAAAAAAAGCAAGATCTTTTAAAAGCATATTATCAAAGATATTAAATATTTGAGCTAAAAAGTATAATATTTCAATTGAAATGAATTATTTGTTTCAGGTTAAAAAAAATAATCTTGAGGATGAAAATTAATTTATGTATACATTTTTATATGTAGATTTATTGATTAAATGCATAAAGATAGAATTATCTAGAAAATGTACTCGAGGGTGACGATTCTCAACGGGTTGCGCACGAACGAGTCAGTGAGTGAAGAGAGAAAGACATGGTCGTAGCGATCAATGGACTTAGAATTATGTATTTACGGTGTATATAGCTCAATTTACTCAAGATCACATACATTATACACTCCCAAAATAAATAGTTTTCCCTCATTTTTAATAACACGAGTAATGTCACGAATTCAGTTCATAAATTCAATTCAATTCATAATCAGTTTATTCTTTATTTATAAATTTTGATTTTGTACATCAATTGATACAAATTTAAATATTATATTTTAATATTTTTTAAAGTTAGTCAAAGTGCATCATGTACTGAAAAAAAAGAATATAAAAATTTAATATTAAAATATATTACTGAATAGAATAAAAATTATTTTTCCGAAGTTTCAGATCATTGTACAAAATTTAATACATTGACGTATGCGCTAAAGCTACATCCTTAGTGAGAGAAATCATTGTAACTCGTTACAACTCGTCCTGTACAAAGATATAATATATTGCTACAGATGTCATTCCATGCACATATATAATTGTAATTTAATTATATCTATTTAAAGATTTAATTATATATATAAATTTTATAGTGACAATATTTACAATTAATGAATCCTATTAAATATTTAAACATTGTTTTCCACCAAGTTCAATCAAAGCTTTGAAATCCATACGTCATTACGATCCCTGATCATACGAGCAAAGCGCTTAGACGTAGTGAGATACCAAAACATTCTCCTAGATCGATGGCAAGTATCAATTTCATGTCTGAACTTATTGCTAGACTGTATACTCTCATTCAAATACACCCATGGCGTAACTCATGCCTCATGACAAGGCGTAACTTTGAGAACAGGAGTAGAGATGTTTTCCGCGTCGTCTCCACATTGTTGGTCGAACAGATATACCATTTCACCAAATCAATCACTGCTGCTTGACTCGAGTATTTTCTTTGGAGCTCTAAGATTTCGTCTTCTTTCCTACCCTGTCTCCACGCTCCAATGACTTTTAGCAATAAAGAGTGTGTATTTTGATATCAAACATCTAAATTTCATAACATGAATACATGATCAGGAATACCGGTGCTTTTGGATCTTTTAACTAATGGAATTTGCGCAACTTTTACCTATTTTCATTAAACTTCACGAAAATTGCAATGTAATCACTTGACACACCTCAATGTTTAGACAAAAAAATGGTATCATAAAGCTTAATGAGAATATCAAATCTGAATTACTAGACTTACAATTCAAAAGTTTATTCAAAATTATATATTTTTGAACAGATGAGATTCCAAATGAAACACGTTTGGACATTTCTGGTTTGCGCATCAGATTTTCGTATGATAAATGCATTTCTATGAAAATGATCGGATTTTTTTGTTAAAAAATTACATAT
This sequence comes from Megastigmus dorsalis, assembly GCA_900490025.1. Classification (NCBI taxonomy): domain Eukaryota; kingdom Metazoa; phylum Arthropoda; class Insecta; order Hymenoptera; family Megastigmidae; genus Megastigmus; species Megastigmus dorsalis. The sequence goes on along the minus strand of UELU01136038.1, from coordinate 30,411 downwards.
TTTTCAACTATTCTCTACCTAGATAACTTTCTATGTCTTATTATGTTCAAATATGAGTTCACATGCCTGAACAAAACCAAATAGTAAATAGTTAAACTATTAGACGTAATGATATAAAGACGTAATAATTGTATGCATTTATAAACTTTATCTCTAGATGAATTTCAGTTGTTTTAATGATATCTACGTAATTATTCTGTTTTAATTTAAAAGATAAAAAACTTTTTCCTCACTGCTACAATAATTTCAAGAGTTCTGGAATTTATGTCTCGTTTCGTGACGTGCTGAAGGGTCATTTATTCGTAGACCTACAGATTCGAATTACAAACCAATTTCGCATTAATTTCCGCTGCGGGTGGGATAGGGTCGAGGATCTCTACGTGTACGTCGTTTTGCCCGATATTTGTTAACGTTGCCACAAAATTGTCCGCGGTTCCGAGACTTAACACAGCATAATTCGCTCAAATTTCATCATAGAATTTTAGAAATACCGCGTACATCCCACAACGAAGTATCATGTGCTGCATTTTGTCTGTACTCAAATCACATTTTTTAAAGGAACAAAAATTTACAAAAGTACTGTTGTGCATAATTTATCGGAAAATGATATACAAATATGATATACATACGCATACGTTAATTAATTCCTGTATCGTGTGAGCTTAGAAGATTTTTTTTATAAAGATATGTAAAATCGAATAAATGAAATAAAATAATATATAAATGAAAATAAGAAGAAGAAATAAAAGATTTTGTTGCGTAATTAATATTTTCCAAAATTGAATATCACATTGCAACTTCGATTAAAAACATAAAAATAAGACAATTACTCATATTTGTGGAATAAGTTTTTCCCAATTCCAATCCTTAAACTTGGCATCGAAGTTTGATTTATCAGGTTTTATTTTATACAAATAGACTTTTTAAATCTGAAGAAAATATGTTTTATAATTACTGTTGATCCTATTTGTGTGGATTTCAGTACTTATAATCTCTAAAAATTTTGTAAAAAAAAAAAACAGATCACGTTTTCGTTTCATGGAGGATAATCAAATTTGCAATAAACCTCGAACGAATCGGAAGAGAAAGTGGAAAAGCGAACAAACGTACATGTCCTGCTGTTCAGTATAAAGTCAACTAAGAAACTTAAGACAAAGGGTCGTACATCTATTTCTTCCACTGTCTGTCCTTAGAGATGTTACGTGCTCTTTTATTTCGTCGAAATGTAATCTGAACGTGACCAACGGCTAACCTGACGGTGACCACTGTAAAAATACTTAAATAAATAAAGAAACTATTAAACTTTATTACTTGAAGCTGATTGTATGAGTTACTTTGACAACATTATATTTAAAACAACTATGCTTATCTCATTTTTTCGTACTCTTAATCTCACTATTTTATAGGTATAATGCTTCATATTTATTTAGAAATATCCTTATGATAAAATTTAATTTTTTTTTCTATTACGACTATTTTAATTACACGAACACGGTTTGTCGGTCAAAACTAAAGCAGTTTTGTCAATATTTTAAGCCACTATAGTTTATAAATATTTATAAATAATTTATTTATATTAAAAGGACATCAATTTTTTTACCAAAAATAGAATTGAAGACACATTAAAAGATAATATTCAATATTCTTACCATAAGTTATTAATATTTTGGTTTATTTCAATTTAAATTATCAAATTGCGAAATTTTTTTAGTAGTAGTTGTATATTTATCTAAAAAGTAAAATGTATAAAGGAGTATGCCAACGGCACATGCACTTTGCCCTCGAAACCGATATCTTAGCAACTTACAGCATCGTATATCGCTCTTATCAAATAGTAAACTTAAAAAAATTAACTCTATAAACTCTGGGGAAACTGAGATATACCTAATTAAAAATTGAACAATAATATGGATAGTATAACTATAGATATTGATGTTTGACTGTCCTCGGAACTCTTCTTCTAATTTTTTATATCTATAGATACACTTTCCATATTATTTTTCAGTTTTTAAGAAAGTATATCGCGGTTTCCCTAGAGTTTACAGGGCTATTTTTTTTTAGATTTACTGTTTGACAAGGGCTATGAGCGGAACTGTCGCCATATGTACAGGTGAATCGTAAGGTAAACCGCGGTGGTGCTGCGCACGTTCGCATTGCTGTGATACATAAGGTAAACCCAAGAGAATAATATGAAAGTCCCAACAAGGAATTATAATATAAATTTAGAATAAAAAAAAATGTTTTGTCGAAAATAAATACTGTTTAATTATTTTTAAAACAATTTTTTATCAAAAAATGAAATGTACAATATAACAGTAGATCTTCCCATCTTCAATGGAGATGAATTTGTTAATTGGAGCTATTATTATGGTAACGCAGAAATGTATTCAACAATCCATTTTGATCCTGCATCACTAATCCAATAGCTGTATATAAATCTAAATTTTGTTTTGAAATAATACAACACATAATTGCAGATAATATTACAAGCACAATACGAAAGAAAAATATAGCAATATTACGCAGAAAGTTAGATTATTATAGTAAAATATGTGTTTAAAATTTTAGTAAAATTTTACGAACAACAAAGCAAATATTAACGCGCAATAACATGAAACTTTCTTTTACATCTTCTGCTTAAGTTTGGACATGTCTTCATGGCGAATTCGTGTGATCTGTGGGAACTAACTCAAGCAAATGAGATTAACGGTGAGACGGGTAGACACAAAAATATACACACAAAAATGTATCTTCTAGGCACAAGGTGCACATAAATATTCAATCTCGAGTCCTCTTATCATAAAAGGATTGTTTTTGCATCTTCAATATACCGTATATAGCTTTCGAATGTTTAATCTACACACAAAATGAAAAAACATTCAAATTGGAACTGTCGGTATTCTTTAGTGAAAAGGAATAATCTATTCGGTAATAGTTTAACTTTTGATTCTAATGTTATTAGTTTATTGAACCGAGAGAATAATCGTATAGATTCAAATAATCGGTCATCAAGACTTAGAAATATTATTCTCCAGTTCAAATTAAATGACTTTTCAATTCAAAGGATTGAGAAATACGGAAAATCTTCGAGATTCAAGAATGTGTTTATTCTGAACAAAATTCGATTACTTTTGAAAAAATCTTTTATTGTGCATGTGCATGAATCTGTAGAGTAGGTTCGCTTTACTATAAACGCTATTTTATTTTAAAAAATAAGAAAATTGAATTCATAAGTAGGTACATTAATTACAAACAAATTTAATTTTTATTATTTTGAAATTTTAATAAGAACTGCGAAATTTGAAAATTATTTATTTAATATTCTTAAAAAGTTCTTGAATTTCTTTTCCAATGTGTTATTATTTAATTTATTTCTAAATTATGTATTAGAGGTACATATATATATATATATATGTAGATACATATATATATATGGAAATAAATAATTAAGTTTGAGGATCCTAAATGCCATTAAATCGGCAGCGCTTTTTGACTTGCTATACAATCACTATAATGTGTACATTTACGGAAATAACGAATTATTTGTTACAATAATCAGAATGCATGAAAACATTATCGTCTGAGTATATTCGGCATATATCTACTTACACTTTAGAAGCTTGGGGACCATGATTTTTTTTTTGGTCAGATATTGTTTGATGTGAAATCGGCGAGTAATTACTTTTAAAACAGTGTATGATAAAAGTGATTGAGCTGTTTCGAATTTATTTGAAAAAAATCCATAAGCTTACCATGCTATAAGGAAATAAAACCTTGATCTATAATTTAAAAAATGTTATTCTTCATTCGGAAAAAAATTATGGGAACATAAATTTTTGTTATGCATTATAAGTAGCAAAAGTATTAGTATATTCGATGAATAATTTAATTGAAATCTTAATTTTAATATAAATATTCTTTTTGCACTCGTCAATATTGAGTGGTGTACTTCAATGTAACGTCCTGATGGGCGCACATAAGATTTAATTTAAAATATCTCCTTTTGACCTGGACTCTCGTCCAATAGTCGGGACTGGAGAACGTTGCCTTTTTAGACTGATGTTTTCTTATCTTATTTTAGCGATCGCGAGGAAGTTTTCTATTCTTTCTAAATTTTAACTTTTATGAAGCTGATCCACCAAACAGACTAATAAAAACTAATCCGATTAATTTATTCTATGGAATTTATACTATTTTCTTTTTGAATACCCTTCAACAATTGAGTATGTATCGAACAAATGCAAAACTTGTTTTTATATTAGCAGATAAAAAATAAAAATTTTAAAAGATTAATATATATGCACTATACAGAATTATAAGATATTTTTCATTATAAAACTAATAGTCAGTAATGGGTCAACTATGACGGAACTTTATGTATTTGTACGCTGTAATTTGATTTCATATACTATCAGTCACATAATACTATTAATTTGGGAAAAATTGCTAAAGCGTGTAGATGGAAAAGTAAAGGGAAAAAAGTCTGGTTTTCCTGTTACAGATCCAGCACTTGAATGTACATTGTACAAGCTATCTGAAGATTAGGATCAAGCACTGAAATTTGAGCTATAAGAAGTACTTTCCTTTTGAATTCCAGGGACATTCTAAGGAACGATAACCGAACAAATATCGAGAAATCGGAGCGAGGCTCGTGCGAGACTTCGAGAGAGAGAGGGAGAGAGAGAGAGAGAGTGTGTGTGAGAGAGGCAGAGAGAGAAATGGAGAGAGAAAGCGGAAGCACTGGAGGCTATACGTGGAAGGACGGTATCCCGTGGAGATCGCGATACGTGCCTCGCTGCGGGACTGAGGAGCGCCAACTGAGGTCGAGGGACTCGTCATATCAAGACATTACCGGGCGAGAGACAACGGTCGGATCGGTCCAGCGGGGGGTCCTTCACCGCCACAGCGCGCCTCTCTCTCTCTCTCTCTCTCTCTCTCTCTCTCTCGCTCTCTCGCTCTCTCGCTCTCTCGACCACTTATGTACTGCATCACCCAGCGACAGCTCCGGCTTTCTGCCTTCCCGTTGCCACACTGCCGTTGCCGTCGCCGCAGCTCACGCTCACGCTCTCTCACCCTTTGCTGCCCCTCTTATAAGGCACATCCCTTTGTCTCGATCTATTCTCTTGCTCTGACTCGCTCTCGCCCTTTCTATCAGCCTCCTGCCTTGATTTATCTCTTTCCTTCGTCTGCGTCTCCCTTTTCACCTATCTACCTTTTTTTCGCCTTGCGTATACTCATTAAGCCTAGTACGAATGTTTTATTTATTACTACAAGACTAGAGGATAATCTATCCAAAGAGCTAGAGTACTACTAGCTCCGCTACTAAAATCATTCATGTTCAAATAAATGTTTCCTTTTTTAAAAACTCGATTATATGATTGTATATAATGTGAAAAATGCATCATCTGCAGTGGATATTACTATTATGTATTATTCTTACAAGGCCAATGTTGGGTATCTAAGATGCATATATGTACCTAATGCAGTTATCGATCAAATTTAAATAATTGCTAATGCTTAGGGCCCTAATGAAATTGTAGAATCTTGAAAAAGTTATGTTAAAAAATGTAAATAAGCGCATACGTAATCAATGGTAATTACCATAACACATTACCGTTTCGTATTAAATATATACAGCTATTAGTCAATAGTTAATATAAGTAAAGATATTGAATAATTTAATAATAATATTATGCGTATGAAATATGTAGTTAATAATTAAATAGAATTTATTCGAACCAATGAGTAAAATCTATTTTATCTTTGTTATCGTAATTCATCGCAAGCTTTCTGGGCAATTGCTCTGTCATTTTACCACGATTTTCTCGTCCTTCAAGGTTAGTCGTGAGCCGTGTGACATCTTGTGGCAATTGCACTCCCACAGGAACGTCACTTCCAGTAACAAGTAAGACATCTCTAGTAACAGTCTTTGGCTAACAGAATGTCCATCGAGAATTGATCTGTATTATAGAAGCAACAGTTGGTATAACTTATATTGTAAAAAAAGGAATTATTATAATAATCTTCATGATGATTATTTACATTGCGTAAAATCTATTATTACTAAACATCATTTCTTTATAAAATGTACACATTTATTCTTACATAAATTATAGGGTTATATTAATTCTTCAATAAATAAAACTTGTACAGCTCTGGTACAAATTTTGCCAAAAAATATTTATTAATTTCGATTGATTAGCAATTAAAATAAAAATACGTATAGGTGATTAAGCAAATGTCCAGAAACTACTTACACTCACGTGACGTATGCTGATTTTGATAATTAGTAAGCAAGACAGAATCTAATGATAACCTTTTATATGATAAACTCTCTCAATAAGCATCATTAAAATGCAGGAAAATATATTCATTTATATGTATAACATAACTACATTTTTATAAATAAATACACCTTTTAACCATACAGTAACATAATAACTACCGGTAAAAACGTTACATTTATACAAGAAAATTAAACTGTTTTTCAGCATATTTGTAGCAAGTTTGTTATTCTTATTAAAATGGTTTCAATTTTCACCAGGGAAATGCTGAAATCGATACATGAGGTAAGTCGATCAAGCTTTGACAAACTTGAAGGAAGAATATATACTAGTTTAATATTATAAGAATCAATCTGTTTTCTTACATCTATTTCAAATTGACATTCTTGAAAACTAGGCACACTAAACTAAGAAACTGTCAATGTTAAACTTATTAGATTTGTAGCAATTACATTTTAATTAAATAAAAATCGAGGATTTAAGTGTCAATAAAATATAGTAGGAGGTTGGGCGAAATGGTATTGTCGAAATGTCGAATAGGGGAATGGGGCGCGTCAAAAGCCAAATGAAATTTGCAGGACGCCAGGAAAGATTCAAACATAGGTGAATTAGCAATCTACTGTTAACGACCGCCCCGCGGATACTCAATCGTGGACTCGTTTCAGGCCGGAAGTGAGATTATTGGACCTTTTTTTTCTCTCTCTCTCTGTCTCTCTCTCTCTCTCTCTCTCTCTCTCTCTCCCTCTGGCTCTCTTGATTTCTAAATCTGCTCTCTCGCTCTCTCTTTGTCTCTCCCTGAGTCTCTCGTAGCTTGGGACGAAGAGCAGCAGTAGCAGCAGCAGCAGCAGCAGCAGCGAAATGGTCATAGCCGAAAGCTTCCCGGCGTCTTTATCGCTCACTCTCGCATAAAGACGTTCCTTCCCTTCTTATAATATAGGCGCTGGATATTCGTTTTCGCGCCTATAACCGTAAAAAGCCTTCATTTTCGGTCTCGACAGGCGAGTGACGCCCGTGGCACTGATGGCGGGAATCTTTCTTGGGCTTGTTTACGAGGCGCTCGATTATTCAATATTAAACGGTTATACAAGGAATGGAATTCGTGCGATATCTGCGAGCTGCGCTCTTTTATTGTTTCCTCAGCTGCAGGCGCGAGAGATGAGAGTGATGGCGGGAGAGCGAGGGAGGGAGAGAGAGAGAGAGAGAGAGAGAAGATGGAACTCGGGAGAGCGAGGCTCAAGTCTTGGCGCGCGCACCTCGCGTCGACCCGTTGCCGGGACAATTATTATCGAGACACCGTAAACCGCCTCTTCGACGCGTTCGCCCAATACAGGGCGCAAAAGCGCTGCCGGCAAGAATGGTCTTCAGGATATTAGCACGTTATTGCCGCGGCTTATTGGTTTTATCGATTTTCCGAGACGAGCTTTCTCCCTCTCGTCCCCTCAGCCCCCATCTCTCTCTCCCTCTTTTGCTCTTTCGGCGCTTCGACTACTCCCTCGACCCCTCCCCGCTTTTTTCTCGGCCCGGCCGAAACGAGCTTCTATGTCCATTGCAAAAACAAATTAACATCGCACCGATGGCGACTAAATTCGGCGATCGGAATTCGATATTCAAGACACTAGCTGTCTGCGTGACTCCCTTTTCCAACTCATTTTTATCCTTCTCTTGTTTTATTGAGCAAGTACCATACAAAAACTACCGTTTGAAGATTGCATTTATCGAATGTGTCCTTCATTACCTGGAATATTGCGACGATTATTAAGTTACATTAAATAGTATACATCTAATAAGAAAATGACGTTTTGGGAAAAAATAATATAATTTTTTTTTTAAGCAGTACTATCTTATAAAAATACAAGTTATTATTTTACAATTTCCATGAACGTGTAAATTTTTCTTTTATACATTTAGAATACCAGTCAATTTATACTATAATAAATATGTAAGTTCTCTTTTTGATTCCAAAATAAATTTTTCAAAGCATTTTTATAATACAGGACTTTTATTTTTAGTAGACTATAAACACTCGCTGTTAATTCATTAAGATTCAGCTTTAGCAAAGTCCTCTTTGTACGGTATTTTAAAGTCACTTTTAGTAGAGAATCCCTCTATCATCACGTTTTTCAAGAGGGGAAACAGATTTCAGAATACTCATCGCGGGTAGTTTCCACTTAAAAAGGTGCGATTCTGTTGGATTAAATGGTGCGGAATGTTTAGAATTGTGCAAAGATTAATTTATGAAAATATCCATTTTATTTTATTACTTTTCATATTATACTATTAAATAATTATTACAACGTTTTTGATCTTAAACAATTATTTACTTGAATTAATTACGAAAATAATTTAATTAATAAATTTTTATTTCGAATTTATAAGATTAGAATACTAATGTTTTTTAAAGGCACATAAATAGTACCTATACTTTAAATCTGCCCTTCAGGAAGTGCTATCGAAAGACTTTTAGACATCACCTCTGAAATAAAATTTGAACTCTCTGAAAAAAATTTTCAGCTCTAAAGGCTCATTTACATGTGAGATACAGCGTAAAATGCGATTTTTGAATTATATTTTTTTCTCAGCCCTATCATCGTTTTTGGCTGTGGAAAAATTCATGGAGGTACAGTCTGTGGACATTACATCTGTCCGAACAAATTTAAAAATTTTGGAAATATGGCATGGAGCGGGGCTCCCACTTTTATAGGGCGCATCGTTGTCTTACACATTTTGCATTGTTTATGGTTAAATGCCGTGTTGGGCCGGTGTTTCAACCATAAACAATTCGAAATACATAAGATATCGATGCGTCCTACGAAACTGGTACTTTCGCTTGTTGCCACATTTCCGAAATTTTTAAATTTGTTCGGACAGATGTAATGTCCACAGACTGTACGTTTATGTAACCTCAAAATTGTAAAAATCAAAAATCATATGGACACAAAATTTTCATATGGATTTTTTCCCTTTTTTTTTAAATTCCTACCTGGAAAAAAAAAATTTCCTGTATATTATTTAAGAATATAGGGTATAAGGGTATAAGAAAGGATGCTGTTGTAAAACAAATTGGTGCCAGTGCTATGCTTCATTAGAAGTAGAAGACTAAGCAAGGGGATGATGGGCGCACAGCTTTTCCGAATGAGACACGCATCTGTAAACACGTATATTACAGATAGTATTAGTGACGCTACATCCATTGTTATTGATACATCAGCTATTGTGATCCCGCAAATGTAAATCTATAATGATCAACGTGTATCGGAAAATTTAAAAATACCTATTCTAAATTTTAAAATAAAATTGTTTTTTATATTCTTCACACTAGCTGTAACCTTTACGCGGAATTAAATGAGGAAAAATAATGAAATGATATATTTGAGCCAAAAATAACTTGCTTTGTGATGTCCAATTGTAATGTCCAGTATAATATAAATACCAAAATAAGGTATTATTCGGTACCGGAACCAATTGTGATGTCTAGACTTTCACTTCTGGACGAATAAATCTATGTGGATAATGCTCCACCGTGATTCTTAATTATTTGAAATTATGAATTTATTTCTTAACGATTGAATGGGATTGTTGGACTTACTGTTTGATGAGTGTAGATCTCTCGTTCGGCTTGTCGCTGCAGATTGATGGACGAAGTTTTACTTTAAACGAATTCACTTTTTTTAATGAAGCGAGATTTTGTTTATTGACTTCGAAAGCGTTTTATAATTTTAAAATTGATATTCGGTATTTAAAACAGATGTCAACGGTAGTTAGCAAGTTTTACAATATAGTTATTTTTATCGAATCTGATATATTAATTAGTAATCTGCGGAGCACGGAGCGTCGCGGCAGGTAGATCCTGAGGTGCACGGAGCTTCGTCGCAAGACCGAGACTGACTTATTGTCCTCCTTTAATCGTTTTTAAAGGATCGAAAGTGTGTCGTGATTGGATGTTTTGCGTATGTAGCTTCGTGCTCGTTTCGTACTTATTTCGAAATATTGCGGAATGCATCGTTTGCATTTTACAATCGAGAGTCTTTCGATTGACGATTGACCGATATTAAAAGGTACGTCGTACGACGTAACAGCTTATTGCTTCGCGGGAGCCCGATAGTGGCGATTAAAGTTTAAAGCCCTTGGTATGTATAAAATCCCAAGGAAAGGAGATTCCTTGTGCGCGCAGCATCAGCCCCGAGGAGGAAGAAATTTTTTGCGGCGTGCACTGCATCGGTATCCTTATGCATACAAGAATATTCCTCTCGCGTACTTACTTGCTTTGGATATTCCACATGGAGTGGGTGCGAGGGGGCCAGTATATAGCCCGGCACTTCCCATAGAGAGAATCGAACTTCCAAACATACCTCCTAGCAAGGTTGCCGTGGCACTCTAATTTATTCCCTCCGTCGGTCCATAGGTATGCATCGAATTCTGCGGATTCTTCACGAAACTGTTCGTTGCCCGCTAGGGGGTGGGGAGGTGGGGGTTGGCGCTCGCACACGATCGAGGAAACGTTGGTCATCGTTCGCATAGAAATGACCGCGCTTTGCCATTCCGGAGCCACCCGTAGCGCTCTGATGTACGAAAATTCTTATCGCAAATAAAATTCATCACCGTTATACATATATATATACGTCGACGTACTAGGAGTTTTATACACCGCGTCGGAAAGCGTAGCGAGAAAAAAAGGAGAAAGAGAGAAGAGGCCGCTGGGGGAAGATCAATGGGATTGCGACTGAAGAGAAAGAGAGGAGTGCTGGGTGAAGGAGTGAAAGAGGTTCACGAGAGAAAACGCTGGATGAGACAGAGAGAGAGAGAGAGAGAGAGGGGGGAGGCTAAGGGCATTTGCGGATGGAATTCCGATACCATTATCGAATGCTAGGGATCCCAAGTGATGGAGGAAAAACGAAAAGTGCGCAGTCTGAGGAATTCTTTTTATCAAGCAGACACGATTCATTTCATATTTCGTATTTAAGCTTATATCCAAGATAATTTGCAAAGTAAAGACTGTATTATTCGATAACACACTTGCTTAGATGGCACTGAAGGAACGAACGAATTTGGTGTGGGCAAGCCCAAAGGAAGGCGGGAAAGTAAATAAAAGGTTTTTGTAAATTAATATCTAATTTATTATTGCTCGAGCAGCTGCTTTCGGTCGTGGGGATTTTTTTTACACGCCTAGGATAATTCCGCATCCAATTTGGGACAATTACCGTCGAAAATGGAAGTGGCGCTAGACGCCAACACGAGACCTTCCATTATTCATGAACGTTTATACGTAAATACCACTCTCATTCGTGAGAACACACTTTCTGTTCCGCAGACCACTTCTGCGGTAGATTCGTTTCGTCTCTGTTAAATCTCTGACGCAAGTAATATTTAAGCAGTTTGAATTAACTGTTCTTCCGAAAATTAATGTACAACTTATTATGTTTACTTGGGACAGCTTCCATTATAGTTCTTTATGAAACTTGCAAGTGTATTTATTCCATCTCTAGAAAAATAGAGGATTTATTATCCCAAACATTTCATTTTGTAAAACTGAGATTTAGTATGTAATTATCAACATAATTTGATATTAGTATTGATTTATACATATATATGCAAATATATTTATTAACTTTCTTCTTGTCGATATTTTCAAAAAATTTTTATGAATTATAGATGATTTTATTATTTTTTCTAATTATTCAGCAAGTATAGTTAAGTATATATAAAGGTAATTAAATAAGAAGAAATAAGATTTGACAAATCTCAATCACTCTAGTTGCTAGATTCATTGTAAAGTCAAAAAATATTAACCAATCGAAGAAAAACACTTTAGACCTTTGGAAAAAAAGAAGGAGATTCAAATAATTTATTGATTTCGTGAAAAATTATTCGTAAAGCAAAAAAATTAAGCTAGAACAGTGAATTAATTAGTACCCAATTTAAATCTTCTTTTTACTCTCTGTTCTAATACGTAAAAAGCGAGCAACTGATAGTTGATCACTCAGAAAAAGTAATAATTAAGGAGTACTAACTAATAATTCACAGGAATAAAGAGTTCAGGTTGACATTTAATTAAATGTATCATTACCAACCGCTTCAGAGACAGGGAGTAATTTTATATCGATCCTTTTATTATCACTAAAAATATCTGACTTTACCAGCATTTTCATACCAATCTATAAGAGAAATGATAGCTACAAACCCAACTAATAACAAAGACGTTGAAATTAAATTAATTTATTTTGCTCGCTTGAATTTGGAGATTTTAGGGACTTTACAAATAATTTTAATATTACTACGGTGTTCAATCAATCAACAAAGTGAAAACCTACTTTGTGTAGCATTCCTGTTATCTTTACTAATTCGAATACTATGTCCGGTCGAGTAACTGACCGCGATACATTTCATTCGGTGCCGACTTGACAGCTGCAATAAAGTGCGGATGTACGCTCGGAAAAGCCATCATTTTGTCACTGTCATTTCACTAATGAAATATTTTGATTTAATATTATAAGTTTTTTTAAACATGACAAATAATACGCTCAGAAGACTTTTGTTTACTAATGCGTTTATTGATAATGCAAACTGAACACACAAAGCGTATTTTATGTCCGAATCATTATACAATTGCAAATTACGCGAGTAAAAAGTTTATTAATATGTAGGAAAAAAATTGAAATGAACTCATATCCCTTCATCGAACAGTACATATGAAACAATGGTGGATAAAAAAGGACTATTGAGGCAATATATCGGTATCGCCGACATCAAAGAGAATGCGCAGTATATGATTCAACATAACTGTATAATTTCCAAGCGAGCGATTTCCGCGACTAACACATAATGAGGACTTTTCAATTAAATCCACGAGAACCGCAAGAGCAAACATTTCGTCATCGAATCGAGCGTATAGGAAGGGGATAAATTAATGGCCGAAGATGATAACAAAAAAGAGAGAGAGAGGAATGCCAGCGAAAATATGCAAAAAACCAGAGGGGTCGGCTGCTCCCTTTCGTCTCGTCTTTTCATCTGCACAGGTCGAAATTGATCATGCAAGTAATTGGAAAGCGCGCTAACCCTCTCTCTATCTCTCTGTCTGCGTATCTTTGTCTCTTTCTGCGGCGCGGAGCCGCAAAATTTTTGCGCAAGCCCAGCCGTCCAGTGCCGAGAGCGCTAACTGCTGAGTCAGGGCTCGCTCCGCTTCGCACGGCTCGGAAGGGCTCGAGGAGAGAGGGCGATTGCGGGAGGAGGAGGAGGAAGAGGAGGAGGCAGCGGAGCAGCAGCTAGGCCAGCGCGCTGGGGTGGACAGCGCGAAACGTTGTTTTACGCCTATAAATAATCGTTATTGCGGCGTTAATCATGGGTAGTCGAGAGCCTCCATTATTCGTAGTGTGTTCACCGGGATCGAGGCCGGTATGTTATTGCACCCTAAGTCCCTTGGACGCGCCGGCCGCGGCGGCTAACGGCGCGCTAACCCTTGCGCTTTCCCTTGCACATCGCACCAGCTAGCGATGCTACTGCTGCGTCGGGGCATACCGCGAATTTCTGAGGGCGGCGCTCCTGCTTCAGACATACATATATATAGAGAGAGAGAGAAGCTGATCGGAGCCCCGCACTGACTATAAATACCCGAGCGCCGTCTCGAGTATATTCGCTATATATCGGCGTAGCGAGCGAACGTAATGATATTTCGCGGTGTACAGTCGCATAATCAGGCGAGCGGTCCGAATTTGTGCGCGCTGCGGGCTAAAATGAATTATTTGCTTTCCCTATCGGGCCGATTCCAGTTTCCCCGCCGCCCGATCCCCTATATAAGTGTTCTTATAAAATCAGCGGGCTGCTGCTGCTGCTGTGTTACTGCTGTTGCTCGGCCGCGGTCTGCGCCAGAGAGCTCATTTGAATTTATCTGCTTTTCGAATTAGCGAGAATGTGTGTACGTTTTATAGCAGTCGAATGATACGTTAACCTTCTGTATTAAACTAGGTCGTGTGCATAGAATTAAACAGTGCTCAGCCAGTATACACCGCCACTGCGCAGCGGATACCTTTGCACGCGCACTTGTACATTTTCCCCTGATAAAGCTAAATACGCTACCGAATAGAGAAATGCGATCGTTCTAACCTTTTTTATCGTTTCGAGCTGCGCACTTTATGAATCGTTTGAGTTAATTAAGCTTGATGGGCAAATGCGATGCTAACCAATTTTCCAACTCTCTTCGTTCTCGGTGCTGATGATACGCATTAGCAAGCTAACAGTAATTAAAAATACCGCGCAATATTTGTTTCACCAAATTACCTTTATATAACTAAATGTTATCGTCATAATAATTAATTATTTAACTACCGTATAAAAATTGAAATACGATCTAGACATAAAACTTTTATGCATGACGAGTACATATAAAATTGCTCGTATCTGAAGTTATATGATCATAATAACAAATAATTATAAGGTACTGAGCTTGCTGGAGGACAATTTAAATTTTCTAGCCAATAACTTGCAAAATTTATGTTTGAGAATGTATGGTTTTAACAACGTTATTATTATTACTATGTTTTACAGTTCATGAATTATGATTCAATAGGAAATTATTTTTTTTTTCTATTAACAAAGATAAATCCACTGATAAGTTTTTTAAATTTAAATTGATAGGCATATTAATTTTTATTTATTTAAACTTGACATTAAAGTACGATGCCTGCGGATAAAATACATAATTAGAATTCCAGAAGTTTTAGTAAAAAGGTTACACAGAGAAAAAAATGTTTTACAAAACAAAGCTAAGAATACCAAGATTTATAATACTCTATATCCATCGAATATATAAAAACAGTAGACAAGATCCGAATATAGTCAGCCAAAGATTATATAGTTAGTAAATTCCAATCAATAGCAAAACAAATTTACCCGGAGATTTACATGTAGTTTCATACAGTCTTCAGGTTCATATAGTTTAAAAAAATTATTGCCCTACCACAGTACTGGCATTTTTTGATAAGACCTAAAAAAATGCCATGGTAGTGACATTTAAGCTACATTTGTTACAGAGGTTTGAAAAATTAAGTGGTGCCTCTCTGACCAAAATTCTTTTCTTTTTAAAAGTGTAAATATATTTGAAAGATTTTTTCACAAATTATATGATGACACTATTATCATTGTTGATGATGATACGTGGTCCTTAGCACAGGACAGGATGAATGAGTTTCTGGATAAAGTAGCTAACTGGTTAGCATTAAATAAATTATCCTTGAATACTAAAAAGACAGTATTCATGACCTTTGGCAGCTACTGTGATAGCGTGCCAACTAATATATATATATAAGTATACAAAATCAAAAAATTACTATAATAGAGAGTTATAAATATTTCGGAATATATTTGGATTATAATATGAAATGGGATAAACACATTAAATACATGGTGAATAAAACCAAATATCTTATTTTTATCTTTGCAAAGTTAAAAAAGATGATGGATGTAAAATCCTTAATAAAATATATTATGCCTTATTATGCAAAGTATCCAGACTAAAATTTTGAAAATTATAAATAATTAATGCACCTATCAACATCAGTCAACTATTCATGCTAGAGTTAGTTATTTATCACTATGACAAACTTAAAGAAATCTATATTAAAAATACCTCTAAGACTAGGAATAAGAGTATCATTCTTCCTGAAATGAAGAACGCAATTAGTAATAAAAATAGTTGTATAGTTTCAACTAAAATTTACAATTCCATGCCATTAGAATTAAAAAGCTTAAACTTAAACAAAGAGAATATAAAAAAGAAAATAAAAAATTTTATTACTGTTGGATACAGAACCTGTTATTGCAGAACCCCTACCAAAGGTAAATTATTAATTATATATTATTTATTGTATAGATAAAATAAGGTGGATTGATAAACATTGAATCGTAATTTTACAGGACTTTTATATAAATGCAGAAGCTTTGTGTATTTATTTGAAGAACCGAGTGCTTCGTGAAGACTACGCTAACTTTTTTTAAAATAAACTAGTATTTCTAAGTATACGCTAAGTATTTCTAACTTTTAGCTAACTTTTATTAAAATAAACTCAACATTTATACTTAATTATAATTTAATTTATTCTTTTCAAAAGAGTAAATCTGCTTATTTGCTCTTTTTGAAATTCGGGATTAAAATTTCTACTTTTAAAAAGTAGAAATTTATTAATTTACTCTTTTGAAATGGGGGAAAACCATTTTATCCTTTTCAAAAGAGTAAAATGTCAATTTTTACTCTTTAGGGTTTAGAGTGTAGTGTCTAATGCATATAAAGTATCTGGGCTTATATTATCTGCTATATATTTTATAAAATGTTATGATTGAAATGTTTCCGAATTAGTTTTAATTTAGTATTAAGATTTTAGTTATAAGTTTTGTTGTATTTTTTTACACCAGCCTATGTACAGGTAACTTGCTTACTTATTATAGGTTTCAATAAATAAATAAATAAATAAATATGCCTGCAGATATGATTATTAATAATAAACGCAAGCTGTTATATTGAATTCAACATTGAAAATTTTTTTTGTTCGATTTAAATATTTTTTTGGTGGTGAATGAATAAAATATTCATATGTACAAATCCATTTACATACTTTCAACGGTTTTAAAGTGATAAAAAATTACACAGACTCACAAAAAAGTAGCTTGAACGAAACCCATATGGGTCAAAGAGCGATTTTCAAGTACACTATATATGAACTCTTAAGTCCGTCCTTCGATCTCCTCCATTTTTTTCTTCGGATATGGACCTAGTGCATCAAAATACATAAAGAAATGTGGAGCTTATACCCTGTTACGACGTTATTTGATGTAACAACTCAATTCATTACTTTTTTATGCACATGTAAGGTAAATGACCCAGTGACTGGACACGACTAGTGAATGGACAGCACTAGTATCTGGACGCGTTCGACCAATCACAACCAAGGAAATCGCCCAGACACTGGGGGTATCTAATCACTAGTACATGCTCTTAAGTGTCCATTCACTGGGTCTTTTACCTAATTATTTTTTCAGAATTTTGCATGCTCTTGATGCAACTTTAATCCAATAATATTCAATGGAATTCAATGAAATAGTCAATTAAATGTTTCAAAAGATATTAAAATGAATATAAGAAAACGTGCATTCTTTCATAGTTTTAAATTAGTCTCCATTTAAAATTCAATTAATTCCTGTAATTAATTATTACAAATTATGCAACTCTTGTAAATATTTCAAACTCATAATATAATATTTTTTATTGATTATATCGAGGAGAGAAGTAATCAGATTTCCAAAATACCGTAAATAATTGCTATATAATTTATAACACGTATACATTAGATAAAAATGTTGAAACCGTCAACGAATACCTATATAAAAAAAAATTTATTTATATATATATATATGATATTAGCACAAATTATAATTTATCATTTCTGATATTAGTTTACACTGATAAAATTCATCGTAAAATTGACATAACATTTTCCATTGTGATTATTGACTGATAATCAATTTGATGATGTACGAGTGGCCAGTCAAACGAAGAAAACCCAGTATATCTGATCGCTTGGAGCGTCAGCGAGCTCAGATCAACAAACGAATGTCCCCTAAAAGCTGGGAACGTCAGAACCTCGCTCAAGTGTAGGAAGTTCGATTAACGTCAGTAAAAGCATTGCGTGTAGCTAACATTGGCATTACGAAACACGATACGCGCTATCGAGTCGAGATCCTTTAGGCAACTCATGGGAGAGAAGAGGAGGGTGAGACGGGGAGCGCGAGGGGTGGCGCGGCGGGCGCGTCGTTCATGCACGGCTCATCGACATTCTAATAAATCAAAGGTAACGTCAGTGGCACGCCGAGGAGTAGACAGGCGAGATTAACTTATCGGGTCCCAAACTAAAGCCCGACCGCGAAATGACTTTCGGTCAGCCGAGCACAGGCTTTGCAGCTTGCAGCGCGCCCATGAGCTTCAAGACCCGGCAAAACCTCCGCAACTCGGGAGTGTGTGAGCGAGCCGTACTGCTACCGCATACACTGCCTATGCGCCCGCGTCAGTCCGTGTTAGTGCGAGCTTGAGCGTCTGTGTGTGCGTGCAGACCGACTAAAACGAGGCGCAATTTTAGGCGTAGCTTTGAACAGTTTTGGACAAGAAAACGCACCGAAGATTGAATTCGTGATTTATGCTCGAGATCCCATTCAGCGCTTACGCATTATTTTGCCCAACAGTTACGGAATTCTCTTCTCTATATGCCGATACTAAATAATTAATTCGACTTGCTAATTTTTCCCTTCTATATCGTCAATCCTCTATACCAAGATAAACTGATCCTTCGTAATTAGTTAGTAAAAAAAATAATTTTTTGACAGATACTATAAGTTATTAGAAGAGTGAAATACACAGTTAAATTATAACGAAATGATAAAGAAAAAAAATATTCTCATATCAAAAGTTTGCAAATTTAAGTTTTTTATTAACTATATATATAAGAAAAGCAAACGGTCCAGCATTCAATCATGTTCTGGTACGTGATCAAATAGCACAATATGTATAATTATTCGTTATTTGATTTTAACTGTAAGATACTGTCGTTGTGGATTTACACCACGCGATCTTATTGCGAGTTTATAAAAAATGAGTTTCAACTTTCATGCGAAATTATACGAAATACTATGTGCTGTTAGATGAACGTATGATGATTTTTTAAGTGTTAAATGAGAATAAAATTAACTAATTTTTAGTATGAAATAGCAAAAAATAGACGCGATGATGTGCTGTCGATTATTGACCATCAAATATTTCTCAAGTTAAATGACTCCGATACGCATTGTTTTTATGTAGTTTTGAAAAAAGGTATAACTGAATCGTTGTCATCAGAGTCAAAATTTTTATTCGATAATTCAAACGTTTATTCTCACCAAATTAATAAAATGTTCTCGAGTGTTCTAATTTGATGAGATTAAAGGCAATATTGTCCAAAATTTTTATAGCTACACGACGCCAATTAATAGCTTATAGCAGTAAGTACCTTTTCAAAGGTTCAAAAAAATTAAAAACATTTCAAACTAGTTAAAAATTAAATTTCAGGTCAATGAATAAATTTACGCACGAATACTAAATGATTTAAAATGAAAAAGGTTACAATGGAATACCCGGAAATTTGTTTCCATTTTGGAGTTGACGATAGAAAAAAAAAGATTTTTACGACGGGTCATCAAAACAAGAACAAAGCAGCTGCAACGGTCCAAAACGCCATGCTGTATAGAATCAAAACGTAAAGCTGATACCCCCCGTCAATTTTGCTAATCAAAAATCTGGGTCACATGCACGAAAGAGAAAGACACATTTAATTGGTAAACCAAAAAGGGAGAAAGGGAGCCGCCGAAAAATATTGGAAACAGTTCAGTCGCGCAATAAATCGAAGTAGAGCCAGAGAGAGGGCGAAATAGAGAGCGAGCTCAGAAGGCCATAAAAAAAAACGCTTGAACACGAAGCACGTTGGCGCTGGTGCTCGTTAGCGCGCGGCTAGCTACAACGACAGCGGCAACAGCAACAGGGCCGGACGAGTGAAAGAGACAGAAAGGAAGCCCCGCATCGCGTGGCCGTCATGCCGTCGTCGCCGCCGCCGTCGCCGCCGCCGTCGCCGCCACTGAGCACACCACACGCTCCGCAGTGCCGCTCGCGCAGGAATCGCGCTGACCCCATGACATTTAGGCTAGCCTCACCCACCCCTCCCCCTCCTCCCCCCCACAGACCCTGCCGACGGCCCGCCGCCTCCCGCCCGGTTCGCCGAAAAGCCGCACGTTACCCCCGTAGTCCGCGCACGCAGTTCCGTTGTTTTAGGACGCGTTCGCGAGGAAATTCACTGGAACCTCACTAATTGTGGAAAACGGTCCTGGCTCTCATCGCCGTCCCCGACGCTACCGCTTCGGAATTTCGACATCTCCCTCGCCAACCCATGCACCCCACCTCACCTCATCCATCGCCCTCCCTCATACTCCCTTCGCCACTACTACTCGCGCGATCGTAGGATCGTGCGCATTATTACTGCTACTACTAATGTTGCTATTACCACTACTATAGCAGTCGATGATTCGACTGTAAATCCGCAGACAATAAGAACGCGGTCTGGCATAGATCGAATTAGTTTAACCATCGACGACCGGCAGTTTCGAAATATTGTTAAGCGTTTACTAAAGGATAATCTTGTCTTTTGTCTAGGAGCTTCAAGCGAACTTCTGCAGGTGCATTATACTATAGTCTATCATTCTTTAGCTTCAGTACACATAAGGGGTTATAATGTTTCATAGCTGTAGAAAAAATTGTAATCAATGAAAAATTGAGTTGATACAGAGACTAAAATCGATCTGAAAATCTGAACTCGATTATTCCATAATATGTTTCTATTAGTTAAATGCATTGGGAGATGGATGTAGTAAAACAGCAAGATTTTTATCTATTAATGCTTTTTCAAAAAAAATTAGTTGTACCAAAGGAAATCTGAGAGGCACCTTATTGGTAATGTTTAAAGTTTAACACAAGTAGTGTAGCGATAGACATTTAAAATCAGCAGAAGAGTTCAGAATATAGTCAGACAATGCACTTCTTCGTTAAATTATAATTTTTAAAAAGATACATCTCATTTTCTTGATGACCTATAAATAGCTAGTTCCGATTAAAAAATGTTTCTGATTTTGTAATCCATACAATCATGCAATTGGTTATAGGACTTTCCATTTGGGACTCGATCATTTCGGCGGATGATCGAAGAATCCACTAGCTCAACTATGCGGTGAAAACTGCGCCTCCTCACTTGAGCAGTGAAGAACATTCTGTCTTAGAGGAGCGGTGAAAAATCTGACGAATCGAACATACATTTTGTTACTCAATTATAGGCAGGCACTTTTACACGCTTTATAACTTCATCGATTTAAAGCCAAATTTTATATACCTGAACTAAAAAAAAAACTACGAATTGTTGATTAGTGATAAATTAATAGTTATAGAATAATTGTAGAATAAAATAATTCTCATTATTTTGAACATTAAATTACTTAATAATTTGTAATATTTTAGTTCACTTATATAAAATTTGACTTAAGTTCGATAAAATCATAATACTTGTGAAAATAATAATGCCAACCCAAATTTGAGTAAAAAAGAACGTCCAAGACGGCATGTTTTTTTACCGCTTGGTTGATATATCAGACTCATGATGAATAATCAAAACAAACTGCAGTGTCTCAATAAACAAATTAAGATTCAATAACTATTTAAATAAGAAAGTCATAAAAAAAAAAGTTTTCAAAAGGTATAATATACCAACAAAGTAGCTATTACACAACCGAAAAGTACGGCATATGTATTTATTCTTTTATTTCTTTTAAATGATTAAACAAAAATTATTTAAACAATTTATAAGAAATTTCATAATTTTAGAAAAGTAATTGCGGGAATCAATCATTAAGGAAAAAATGGCAAAAATAATGTTTATGATGCGTTTTTCAAGGCTAATTTATTATTGTAAAATAATTATAAGCAAATGATGAACTAAATTATTTAAATAACTTAAATCGATTTTCGTAATTTTAGAAAGTAGAATCAATATTTTTAAGTTTAAGATTTTTTTTTAAGGTTTAAATAAATGTTGTTAAATAATTAAATAAAATAGAAGAATAAATATGTGAACCTCACTTTTCGGTAAATCTCTTATATAAAATTGATTTGTTTTTTGCATCGAAATTTCTATCTGTTTTAATTATTAAACAATAGCTAGATTTCTCCTACTGAGCAAAGTACTCTATCTAAGCGATTCTTACCCCCTAATCGTAATAGTGCAAAGTGGTGAAAACTATTTCGATGTTTCAGGAATATTGCGGATATATTGTGTCTGTAATGTTTTGGTTGAAATATTGCAATAATATATTAATCTAAATACCCAACTGATATTATCGTTAATATTAGTTAGGTATTTAATTAGTGTAATGTTCCTGAAAACTATTACTGAAACATTGTTCTCAAAATGGTACTACTATTACATTTTCAATTTTAGTGGTATGTAACTACTTTCGTCTTTCAGAAAAATTGCTGAAATATTGCGACTTTAATTTTTCGGACACATATATTAAATATATTGCAGTATTACGTCAATGGGAATATCAAATTCATATTACCTTTGTATCCTTAGTGTACAATTCCTGAAAGATTAGCACTAAAATCATGCTCGGAAACGTTACTGCGATCTAACATTTGCAAATATAAAGATATTGCAGCATTTCAGAAACACTTCTGAAATATAGCATGTACAATGTTCTGCAATAAAAATAATTTCCCGATTTGTGCGTTATGAGGATGATAAACATCTATGTAGGTCACAATAGTTAGTTTCTGATGAATTACACCTGTATAACCACCTGAATATCTACCTTGAGATTCCAACTATAGAGCATTCTAGCTAGAATTGTGCCGGTTTCAACTGGGGTAGTAATTAATTTAATCGAGGTAACCGATTTATATTGCCTTTATATTGACTGTGTTTAACTAATACAGTGTTTCAGAAACATGGCTAATATACTGTGTCTTTAATATTTTCGCCCCTATATTTCAGTAATACGTTAAGGTGATACCGCGCGGAGACGCCTGTTTTACATACATTAAGTTTTTCAAATTTCCTGATTAAACCGTTTGATTTGAAATTTTAGGAAATTATAGAATGATCATAAATGAAGCGCAGTCAAACCAGAAATTTTCGAAAAATAAGATGTAAAGAATTTGAGAAGAAAATATCAAATTTTTACTAATTTCAAACAAGGGATGGCGAGATTGTAACCTTGAAATTGTGTTTCAAACCAAAAATATTACATTTATGTAATTTATGGGTTAGGCACGTTTCACGTATGATCACTCTATCATCTCATAAAGTTTCAAGTCATTTCGTTGTTTTGTTGAAGAGAAAAGTTTAAAAAACCTTGTGGGTATTTCAATGTTGTAAGGGTGTAAAATTTAGATAGATTTATGGAAAATAAAAACATTATTGCGCTTCCTTGGCTCAGAGTTTACTATTTTGCGAAAATTTCAGTCACACATTTAAAGGCTACATCATCCATTGTGACGTAAAATTTTTGTGTATATGTAGTTTTCAGAAGCGTTTAAATATTGCCCTGAAACGTTTCGAAATGGTAGATTAGGGTTTAAGGAAGAACAATGTCTTCATTTTGCATAAATCCAAATACCTAGCTTCTTTACTAAAACCAAAATATGCAAATTATTGTCATGACGGTAATGTAGGAATATTCAATCCCGTAAATGAAAATTACCAAATTTACCACGAGACCGGATCAACCACTTTTTGTGGGATGGAGGCTAAGAAATCATTTTTAATATTTATCGATTTTCTTTTGTTCCTTTTCAGAAAATGACTTTTTCATTTTTAGTTTTTTAGTTTTCTTCGTATTGCAAGTTTAGTATTTAAAAAATTTAGAATATACGTTTATTAGACAATCACTTGTTATTTTGAAAACTATCACTTTTTGATACTTTGGTTATGACTTTATTATTTCGTTTTTAATTCTTATGAAAATTTATTCAATTATTAAGAGTATTCTTAGCACAAATTTGATAAATAAGAAGTCGATTTTCTATGGCAACTGATAACAGGAGTAAGACTGCTCTAATCTTTTCAAAATTTTATATATAAATAGCTTTTTTCATCTTGAGATCTGAATATTTTTTACTAATATTTGGTTAATAAGATATTTGAGTTTTACTTTTTTTTTTTACTTTTAATTTCAGAGTCTTATTTTCTTTGTAATACTTTCAATAATACTTTCAAACTAGAATTTTATAACTAAGATTTTTTAATATCAAGTAAATTGATTTTTGTTTAAAAATTGTTTGTTATAGTCAAAGATATGGATGTTTTCTCATTTACTTGAAGAAGTATTGCATTAAATATAGTTTAACATATAATAGAAATAGAAATAAAGGATATTAAAGAAAATATCGGACTCTAAAAAAATACCGAATAAAGAAAAACTTAATAAGCATATCATAGATATTAAGCACTTTATACAACTGTTAAAAATATATTCAAAATAGTAAATAATTTTTAAAGCGATTCCCAAATAGTATTTGTATTTGGAAAAGAACTGTATTATTCTTTTGCTTCTTCGAGGCATTTGTAGCCCCAACTTCTTTACGCATATGCTGAGTATGCATGTACACAGTATGAGAAGCCGTGCATACGTTATTATTGCTCTGACACGGAATAAGCAGGTCATCGATTTCTCACTGTTATTGTCACGACGTGTATATCCTCACAAATGACACATCGTAACAGGACGAAATGCGAATGGTCTAGCGGCGCGCACGTGATTCCGTCTCTTCGTGTGTTCTGCAAAATACATTCTGCGCGAGAGTCTCTGACTTGCGAAATTGCATTCCCAGAGATAACGGACTTTCTCTACAGATAACTACTTCCGCGCCCACACCTCCATTTTCCTGCTTTTATATTTTCCTATTCTTACCCAAGGTTTCCTAGTTAATTTTTGCTAAAACTTATTAACATTTGAGTGTGCATGTGACAGTGCCACATTACGTTGAATAAAGTTTGTTACATTTTTAGAGTAAGCCACTCGTCAAAAGTCTTGTCTCAAAAAATTTTATGCCGCGCTATGAAACTCGGCGGTTTTGTCCAAGGTAGGTAACTCTGATTTTTCGCTGAAAAACACCAAGAGTTTTTTTTTAAGCAAAAGACCTTAGTATAATGAAACTGAATTAGATTTCACCTACTTGTACAAATAGAAAAAATAAGTGGATAATCACTAGACTCATTACCATTAGTGAAATAAAATCCATAACAAGTAGATGGCCAAGGATGCAGGCTCCTTACTTTCTTCAAACTCTCAGGAATTACTTTTTGTATAATACAAAATAGTAAGACTTTTGACTCGGCATTTTTCTGAATGGTTTCTCAAGCTACAAGGTAAGCCCTAGTTCTGAAGATATTAACCGATTCAAATGGATTTTATGCATTAGTATATACATACTGCAAAAGAATATATATAATACATATAATATAAGCATAAAAAAGTGGTAAATATCTTTAATTCTAGGTCCTATTCAATAAAACCCGATACAAGGGTCTCATTATTTTGCACAAAAAGTCATTTCTAAAAGTTCAAAAAAATTCATGATCTGCATGTCTGGTCATCTCCTCGTTAGTTGTAAAAAGATTCCAGTACTGATAAAATATTGAATACCAAGCTTTATCTCCAGCTATTTTAAATAACTCAATATTCAGGTTCCTTAATTTCATTATCCAATTTATAAAAAGTCCGACTCCACATTAACCCATTAACAACCAAGACCCCGAATTTTCAACATCTTTTTCTAGGCTTTTTTTCAACTAAAAAAAAGGTTTAAAAAAATTTTAAAAAGATCATATCCGATGTAATTTTGAGCTGTTCTTTCGAATGGTCATACCGATTTTTTGTTAAAATACTCCTGCAAAAAAAATATGGTGTGCTTTTCATGAAAAAAAGAGAAAAAATTTAGAAATTTTAAAAATATTTTAGAATCATGATAAATTTTCCCGTAATATTCGAACATCGGTTGCACTTTTTTGCAGTATTTTAAATTATTGTCATTGCGTTTTCCTTATGAAAAGTTGAAAATTTCCAAATTTTTTAACTTTTTTTCGTGAAAAACACGCCATATTTTTTTGCAGGAGTATTTTAACAAAAAAATCGGTATCACCATTCGAAATAACAGCTCAAAATACGTCGGATATGATCTTCTTCAAATTTTTTCGAACCTTTTTTTAGTTGAAAAAAAGCCTTGAAAAAGTTGTTGAAAATTCGGGGTCTTGGTCGTTAATGGGTTAACAAAGCCAAATTTGTTGGTTCAGGTAAAAACAACCAACTTGATAATTTAGTAAGCTCTATATTAACCATGTAATGTTAATAACAGCATTTGTCATTGTTGCCTAAGACAAAATAGCGAGCGTAGCAAAGATGATTGCCTTTTAAGGAGCGGAACGAATTATCGGGCTTGACCCAATTCTGTTTGCTTATTTGCATCGGAGAGCAGAAAGCTAGTGCAATGAGTCTCCTTTATTCCGCCGCGCTTGACGAAGTTAAATGACAATTTCCTTTAAAGTGAATTTGCAGAGGTCGGGTATAATAATGCAATATACATAATAACGCCTTGAAAAAGCGATACGCGCGAAAGCACATTACGTTGTATGAAATATTAATGATACTCTACTTGACTTTTATTTAAAAAGCCATGAACAAGCTTACAGCCTAAAAGCATTTTTTCACGTTATAATTATTTTTGACATAATGTATTTTATACTTCAAAAACGCTATTTTTACCTTCACTCTAAATGTTTACATTAATTTAATATTCTTTAGTGTACTTGCATAGTTTTCTATCATTAAATCAGTAATTATTTTTTGTGTTATAATAATTAATAATTAATATGGCTTAAATGTTATGAAAAATAATAATTATTCGAGATAAGCTCAAGCGTATTAGCAAAAATATATTATTATAATTATTATTAGAATAAATATGTAGTAATGCTAAGATAAATGGAAACTGGCAACTTAATCGATTTGATCCACCTGTATATACTAGAAATAGCAAATAATCGTCAAACGTTTTGTTTCCTGCTTATGCTGAATTAAGCGGGAAATTTTGGCGCAACCTGTAAATTTTCCAGTAATAGTAAATTCGCGTATACCCTGTAGCTATGATACAGAAAATTTATGTGACGAATTTTGAATAGCCGTAGGTACAAATCAGTAGTGTGCAAATGCCATTACAATTGAATCTAACGGTAATACATGTTAAAATCAAAAAGCGCTGCTATCACCTTCGTTTGATGTTTTATTACCGGACTAAATTTTGTTCTGTAATAAAAGTGTACTAAAAATGTAAAATAAAAAATAAACATATTGATTTTATAAGAATTAATTTTTCATAACGTATTCAGCTTAGATTTTACAGGTATATTCTTTACTGCCTTATAAAGGAAACTGTGTAATTATGGAAAAAAAATTTTCATAAAATGAAAGAGGAATATTTTTTAAGGATTTTTACATGGAAATAAGAAATTTTCTCACGACTGGATACACCGATTTTGATGTATTTTTTTATTTGATGATTTTCTTTTGTTTTATGATGAAAAATAAATTCTTATAATTTCCTTTTTTAATACGGTCTCGTTAAAATTTTTTAAATCCGATAGTTTCTGGGACTAATATTTATATCATTACCGAAATGGGAACAGAGAGATTTTTCCAAACATTAATCTCTATCTTTATGTATTTCCTTAAATACAAGAACTAGCAAGGTACGGATCTTTCCAATTATAGCACATCCCCTGAAGGAAAATAAAAATTAATAGTTTTTAAAAGTTTAATCCACATAAAAAGGTTTTACATGTAATGGTGTACGAAACAATGGAATTAACTCGTACGGTAGATTCCACACTGTTATTCAAGGTTGAGTTAACATACGCGACACAAAGAAGTACTCTGACTGTACGGAAATACTCCCATGTTACAGTAAACAGCATTGTGTACAGAATTACATCTTAAAAATATTTATGGTTGTCTAAAAAGTACTTGTTTCATAGACTGTTTCAGTTCCGAACAGTAGTAATATTCTGCTTTGAAAACTTTATACAATTTCTATTCAAATAAGTGAAAAAATTAATGAATACATGAGCAGATGTAACATTTCATTTCTATACAATAACTCAAAGATTTTTTTCGGGTTAACATTTATGCGATTATATGATATATGAAGTATAATATAAACATATAGTTACAAATACAATCTAACTGAAACCCAAAAATTGTGTTGACATGTAATTGGACACAAATAAGTACACAATTTTGTGTACACTTTTGTAAAATTAACAAACTACACAAAAATTGTATTTAATTTGTATGTTTAATCTGTACGTACATCGTGTACATAGTGGCACAAGTGCGGTTGTGTATTTAATACAATGCATGTGTAACTATTTATCAAACTACACGAATATACAGACTTACTACAATTGTGGATAAAAGTCCAAAAATTTATCCTCCTATGAATAAATAATATATAATTGCAAATGAATAGCTTAATTCACATATACAAAATCCAACAGCATAGCCAAAGAAATTAGTAACAAGTATACTTCACAGCAAAATTGAAGAAAAGTATAAATATTATACCTATTATGACATATAAAAACTATTTTTAAAATTAGCAAGCACAATATATCTAGACCTTCCAATTTATGCGTCAATTTTCCGGACAGCATCAGCACTCCACAGAAGATTCAACGAAATGCGTATAATGAGCATTTGCAATTCCCAATCCATAGCTTATGGCTATCCGTGGGCATGACAACCGGCAGCCGATCACGTCGGCTATAACGCAATTCAAAACCGTCAGTTTACATGAAAAAAATTTGAGAAATTCAATTAGCGACATCCCCGCACCAATAAAACTAAGCTACATAGTTGGAAGTAGAAGCACAAAGGGTCATCGGAGACGCGAAAACTAGGTTAAATCATTATCGCGATGGGTCGGAGGGAGAGACTCGTTCGCGCGCGAGTTTTACCGCGCACCGAGCACAACCGGCCAAGGGTGCATCGGTGAATTTCTGCAATCCGATAGGCTTGGCTTATGTCGTCCGCCGGTGGTAACTCATACACGCCTGTCGATTACGGTGCGCTCGCGCGCGCGCTTAGGCGTTGCGGCAAACGAGCCTCGAGAGCACCGAGAGCCACCGTCGGGCGCCGAGGCCTCCGAGCTACCTCGATACGCTCAGACAGCGAGCTGCACATATAGAGTGCAAGAGGATCGGGCAAGGGGGGGAGCCAAGTTGAGCGGGGAGCCATTACGCCAACGACGACGACGAGGACGACGACGACGACGACGGCGACGACGATGAGGAGGAGGAGGATGAGGAGGAGGACGATGGTGCATCGCCAAGCCATTATTTGGTTTACTGTTTACGTTAAGTGCATCGGCTATATGCTGTGTGCAGCCGTCTATAGCTAGAGCGCCCGCAATAACCGCCTGCTTCGACTCTCGCCCCGATATACATATTCCTATATAGCAAAGAGGCTACACTGCAGCAGCAAGCTCGATGCGGAAACCGATTTTCGGGGAATTCCCGCCTCAACTTCCACCCCCCCCCCCCCCCCCCCCCCC
>UELU01136035.1:38567-62857 GCA_900490025.1 Megastigmus dorsalis | reverse complement strand
GTAGTCAAGATGGGGTAAGACTAAAGCTTCAACCAGCCTTCTGCGCAGAGTCTCGGTGGTACATGCCCTTATAAACCGCAGGCTATAAAGGGCTTTATTTACTTTTTTAGTTACATTATCAACCTGCGGTTTCCACGTTAATTTACTATCTAATGTAACACCGAGACTCACGACCGTGCTGGAGAAAGGTACGAGCGCCCCTCCCCCCATATCAACGTCCGGCAGACCCATTGCAACCAAATCATTAACATATTTACGAGAACCAAACAAAATTGCTTTAGTCTTGCCAGAGTTGAGACGGAGGGACAGACGCTCGGCCCACTCGAACACCAGTCGTGACGCAGAGAGAGAGAGAGAGAGAGAGAGAGAGAGAGAGAGAGAAGGAAACATACCCCAGTCCATCGAACGATCAATTATCAGGAAAAAAATATCCTCGGCAGCTCCGAGAGAGAGAGAGCCAATTAACGTCCCATCGATACGTCAGTATGTGTGTGCGCGTGCACTGGTTCTCCGTGCACGCGCGTGTCTGTGTACGTATATTATATACGTACGAAAATTCATGCATTCCGCATTATACCGTTACTCGACATTCATAAGGCGCGCGCGCGGCCTTCCGAGGCTCTGCTTCGTGCAGATTCTAACAGCTTCCAACTGCGCCTACGTATATACATATATAATGTATACACAAGACGCAGAGAGCGAAGGAATAGAGAAAATGAGATAACTTGAATAAGTGTATCATCGCGAGTTTTCTCGACTCGATGCCTGTTTACGTGCGCGCCTCCGATTCGGATCTTCTTTTTCCATCATCTGCGCAGCTATCTCTCTCTCTCTCTCTCTCTCTCCCACTGCACGCGCGGTTGTAGTACGTTTCTTCTTGGTTTATTTTTGAGCTCGGCACTGCTGGTCGCGCCGATAACGGAATCTCTTCCTGCCGAATCTTTACGATCGTCACACCTTGCCGAGTCCGGCGAGTTTGGTCGCTTACTGCTCCTCTTTCTCTCTTTCTCTTTCTTTCGCCTCCTTTTTTCTGTATTATTTACGCGCGGTCGAAGTGATGAGGAGGAGAAGGAGAAGAAAAAAGGCCACGGGGAGAGAAAGGGAAAAAGGAGAGTTGGCAGGGAAAGAGAGAGAGAGAGAGAGAGAGAGGAAAGGCGATGCAGGAAGAAAATGAGTGATTAAACTGCTGGTCATCGATGCTTATCGCCTCTTCTTACATGCCTTCTTCGTTAAGGGACTTTCTATAGGCGATGCTGATGACTGACGCTTTACGACTCTGATGGACAAGTGCACACACTGATTCTCAATCTGTGCAGGTTAATTTTAGGACTGAGATTATACTACTTAACGATCGTTTTGCTTAATTAGACCACATGGTAAGAGTGTTTGAGTTGTCTTTTTTGTTTGTATACAGGAGTTTCCAGCGAAATGTTCGAAGTGAGCAAAGGGCTCATTACTTTTGATTAATGAATTTATCAAAGAGTAATTGCTACTATGAAAATGTATTGTAAAGTTTAAGGTGTAGACTTACAAAGCCTTTTAATCTGATAATGTTTGCACTTACATTTCAACCTACAATTAATTTTTATAAATAAATTTCTATATGGTCCTTGTTCAAAACACATAAAATCTATTAAAGTATCCACAATGTGACCAAGATGTTATTCTTTTGAGTATATAATAAACTGACTACTGTTTAGAGGTTGGCAGCTCGAGACACAAAGGAATATACCAAACCCTCTGCGGATGTAAACCGCATCGGCGCAATTGCTCTCCTTTGCTCATATTTCTTATATGTTTACAATTCGAGAGAGAGAGAGAGAGAGAGAGAGAGAGAGAGAGAGAGAGAACTTGCGGTAAACCGATGCGGTATACCCGATAATCGTAATAACAATATTCCACAAAGAAAAGTAAGTTTGCGGAATCCTCACTTTACGCTTATCGCAAAAGGCACAAAATCTTTCGAAATCAACTTTCTACTATATCCACAAACACGATTCTTGCCGCACAAATTTTATATCGCGCATTATGTAACTACGCGATATTTTTTACTCCGTTGGAATGGATTTTTCATAACAAATCGCAGCCGATAAAAAACGATAGAAATCATTCTAATCGCGCAGCTGTAATAAACTATTAAATTCGCAGGTATACAAAAAGATATTGCGGGAGGGCCTTTCGTGCACCAACATCCGCTCAATATACCAATGCCTCTATCTATATATATCGTCGATTCATCTCGAACGCAAGCGGCGAATAAAAGGCATAACCCCGTGGAGTATTGAGGCAATCGCAACTAGTGTGACGAAATAACACTATAGTATCGAAATATATAGCGTGCGGCGATTAAAAAGGAATCAATTCGAAATTTAGCTGTGTTTGCAGGTGCAGACTTCAGCCGCGCAATAGTCGAACGCGGTTAAGCTCCAAATCCCAGGGTCGTATATCAACGTGGTCATGACGGCCGATTAAAGTCTGAGGATGCGCACACCACGCGTAACGTAAAATATATATAAACTCACACACGTGTAATAGCGATGCGAGAGGATTGCGGGGTCAATGAGCATCTTGTATATCGAGAGAGAGAGAGAGAGAGAGAGAGGGGGGGAAGGAAAGACCGGTTTTTCCCTCCTTTCCCTTCGCCATTCCGCGCCGCTTTATAAATGTGTATATACATAAGGATCTCTCATTACCGTGGGTTATAATAGTCTCATTGTGTTCGCACTGCACCCGGCGAATCTATACTGTGCATAGTAGTATATGGTGTTTCGACATTTTGGAATTTTCGCGTGTCGGGACGGTGGAAAATTATTGTGGTCGTTAAAACGCCCGTTACATCCTCTTTCTATCGGCCCGTTATTTTCATTTTTATAGCGAATTGTACGTTGTCTATACTTTCTTCAAATGGATCAAATGGTGTTTGTTTCACACAGGTGTAATATTGAAAGGCCACATCAATATAATTGGTCTTTCGATATATTGATTCTTCGTTCGTAATGCGCACAAAAGCCGATTCTCCGGTAATTTAATTACGTGAAATAAGCTCGAAAGAGTATATATTATACGTCGTTTCGTTTCGAGCACAAGCATTTAATCATAAAAGTTAATGAGTATTCACCTATACCCACTAAATTGAAGATTTCGTAAAAGACTTTGTATATACTGCAGCAAGTGAAGCATTTAGTTAATAGTCGAAAGAAGCACTTATGAGGCAAGCAGAATTTGACGCGAGATTGATTTAGTCATAGGCATAAATTAAAAAAAAAACCGACACTCGCCAGCCACGTCTTTACTAGTTTCGAACTGTAGTTTGCGCAAGATTAAAT
Organism: Megastigmus dorsalis; assembly: GCA_900490025.1. NCBI lineage: Eukaryota > Metazoa > Arthropoda > Insecta > Hymenoptera > Megastigmidae > Megastigmus > Megastigmus dorsalis. Next base: position 59,531 of record UELU01136035.1, on the reverse strand, counting down.
TCCATTTTTAATCCCAAACCCACTGCACAATCGAGCAGAGCGTGTATATGGACAAAACCACCACGAGCTCGTCTCTACTATACATCATTCCACAACTTCTCGCATATATATTATATATATATACATGTATATACTCGCCTCGCTAACTGCACATCGCGAGAACACCTACTTATTGCACTCGGCCGCGAGATATGCATAATATTCATCATCCACGAATACATAAAGCTCTCGCCTATAGCACCTCGGCGCAAAGAAGAAAGTTACAGTATGCACCTGAGGCGCGTTGCATAAGTACACGTATATTATATATATATAGTAAGAGGGAAATGCCACGGGATTCGATACGCGCGGCCTTTTTCGAGCGGTGCGAGAACGCGGCAAATAATTGGCGGCCGGTTTCTCTCGCTATACGCCAGCAGCGGCAGCAGCAGCTCGCGGCGTTAATGCGCCCTTACGGCCGCCGTTTTATGAGCCCCGAGGCCTTTGCCCGCGCGATAAGCAAAAGAAAAGGCTACCGCTGCTGCAGGCTCGATAGAAAGAGGAGAAGAGAGATAGAGAGAGAGAGAGAGAGAGAGGGAGAATGAGAGAGAGAGAGAGAGTTGTTCAGAGGCGCCGCGGCAATGAAGATAGAGATGGAAATTGAGAAGCTGGAAAGATAGGAAACACTGTGCAGGTGGAAAGAGCGACAGAAGAGAGATGAGGAGCGATTGGGTGGGGGAAAAAAAAGAGTCGGGGAAGAAGTTGAGATAGAGATTGATTGATTATTTTGTGGCTGCCAAAGCCGAGAGAATTTAGACGACGAGAAAACTTGTATCCTTTTCTCAGATTTCAGATTGTATACCGAGTTGTTTGGGAATTGGGAAAGTGGTAAGGGGGCACGACTATTGAATAAAGAGATTCCGATCTTTAGGCTCACATTTATTTACAGTAACGCAAATCGTGTAGCTAAGGAGAACATTTTACAATATCATGTGCTATATAAACTATTAGATCGACGATTTTTCGTATGACATGTCTATCACCCGCATCCAAATATCGCTTCGTTAACTTCTATTGTGTTTTTCAATAAACATTGTAGCAGGAGCAAAATAGATTATATTTTCCGTCTATCGAGTACAAATTGAAATTATAAAGTCTGTTAGTATTTAATATCAATAAAACTTGGGAAGGAATAACCAGAAATGTATATTGTAATGTAAATTTACGCGATTCTCAGTAGAAAAAAAGGGTATGTAAAATGAAGTTTTTCGAATTTCTTCGTTAACCATTTAAAACAGTTAAAGAAATTGGCTCATAAATAATTCAGCAAAAGTTCATCGCGATTTGCATGTAAGACTCGCGGCACAGCGCCGCAACTAATAGACTAGACAGTGAGTAAATATATATTTACGCGCTACGCGCTTTCCACATTTCTCGTGTTTGTTGTAGTCGGATAAAAGAATTCCTCATCTTTGTTTCAGAGGACGGAGAAGCGAGTGATAAGAGTTCGCGCGAGGGTCCGAGGATGATGAAGAAAGTTAGAGTAAAAAAAGTCGAAAGAAAGAGATAGAGAGAAGGTTATAAGCATTATGCAACGTCGGCGGTAAAAAGCGCACGGGAGAAATTACGATGCGGTTCTGCTCTCGCATTGTGAGGATGAAGAAAAGATGTCGGGGCGGCTCGCGAATCGCCCTGACGACCAATTCGTTTGTTCGATTTTTTTTCATTACATACTTTGGAATGGGCGCGAAAAGCCGTGGCTGAAAGGATTAACTCGGGGCCGATTATTGCGCGAGAAATTACATTTCACCAGGTGTTGGAAGTCAGTGGAGTTATTGATTCTTTTAGGGGCGGATGAAATATTCAAGTAAGATTAAGAGTATTTTGTGCGCATATTAAAATTTGTTTTGGTGCAGGAATAACAACTTCGTATAAACCAATGTATTTACACATTTAAAATTTGATGCTTCGAATAAACCACAGGCTCATCGCAGTTCATCGAACCTCATTAAAAAAAAAAAAAAAAAAAAAAAAGAAAGAGATAAATAAAAACGAAACAGGATCCCGCAAATCAAGTCCGACTGCAAAGGCGCGATACACGTGATCGATAAGCGCGCGAATCTGTAGCGAAAGCCACAGAACAGCAGCGACGGCGGCGGTAACGGCGGAGCAATCGAAAAGCCGAGAGCGAGCGTCTCCCGGCAAACTTGTAGATTATTCGTGCCGACACGGCGACCGCAATACGCCAGAGCTATACATCGCCATTGGCCGCGAATCTTCCAACTTGGACGACAGTTTGCCGAAGCCGCAGAGCTATACACGTCGCGTAAACTACGCCGCCCGCCCGCGAAAGACCAGGAGCGCGCGCACGACTGCTGCATTATTACAGGAGCTGGCGCAAGGCCGACGAGGTGGGCCACGAGATCAGAGTAAATAGTTTTCGTTTATTGTTGCTGGCCGATCGAGCTCGGAGAGCTATGCCGAGGATTTCATTAATCGCTCTCGCCTCTGCATATCTTGGGATTATAAGCCCCGGATGATACCGCGCGCTGAACCAATCAGTATATCTGCAGTTATAGTTTGGAAAGATTTCTGAAGCCTTGCGGTGCACATCGCGTGGCAGGTCGCGGCCGATTCAAGGAAAGCTGCTCGACCGCCAGAGTCCAAACTTTCATTCTTATGGTCGCCTTATCGAATCCACCGCACAGTTTTTACACCCGAATGACTGCAGGTCTGGATTTCGACACCTTCTCTGCGCGCTCAGCCGAGCGAAAGCGCCTTCCTAATTAAAATAATCTCTTAATGGTTTTCCATTGTATATAGAGGAGCGGCAGCAGTTCGTAGTCGCGCTTTCGGAGGGTAATAATTTCACCTTTCTCTCTCTCTCTCTCTCGTACGGTAGTCGGTGGCAAGAGGATATAATCGAGGTCTCGCGCGGTGCGGCTCGGAGAAGGAGAGAGAGAGGGGAGATTTCTATTATTATACCTCGACGCATCGTCTTGTCGATGACTTGGGCCGGCGCAAGTTTCGGTCTCTCGAGCCACTGTTTCGGCCTTTGAAACTATACCCCGGGATTGAATGTGCGACCCTTGTTCCCTGCTGCTGCGCGTCTCCCGAGGTTAATCACGATATCTCTCTCTCTCTCGTTCTAACTTACACGGATGGGTTTCTGTTAACACCGGCTGATAAAAGTTAGTTGCAATGGAAGTTCCATATTCGTTTATTGCGAATCGACGACAGTGTGACGTTGTGCGAATGAGCGTAATCTTGCAGTCCTGAATAGTAGGACATAATAAGTACTTTCGTCTATTACCAATATCTGTATAATATCAATGTGTTTATTAGAAACGTGCGTGATAAATTAATACGTCTCCGCAGTAGTATGTTTTTCATATTCTAAAGAAAGAGTAGATAAATTTTGCAATAATATATATTATACAAATGACACGGGCGCGCTGCTTTTTTAACTCCTCGAAAATGCAATTCCCGCAACTGCACAATCACATTATCGAGGATAATCGCGCATCGAAACTTTATAATTATACGCTCGGGTGCGTTATAGCATGCGTGCATATTCGCACGGGCTTTGTGCGTCTTTCCCAATATTCGCGCGCGGCCGCAAATCTCGCGCGCAAGAAATATTGTACAAGCTCAACGATTCTCGCGGTATTATACGTATCTATATATATACATAACGGCGTATCGCGCAACTTTGCTGGCGTACTGGCTCACGCGGAGGAAGATTCGCCCTCATCCCTATACCTTCCCGCGTAATAACTCAAAGACAATTTATCGCCCGGCGAGGAGGCCGTTAAGTCTCTCGCTATACGCGCAAAATTTATACCCGATTTTCCAATTATACGCGTTGGCGCGACACGCGCACCAACAGCAGCAGCAGCCGCCTCTTTTACAATCTTTCTAAATATGCAGCCTTTCAGCGCGCTAATCGTTCGTTTTACTCGTTAACGTCTTGTCCCGATGAGCGCATTCTCTCTCTCTCTCTCTCTCTCTCTCTCTCTCGCACGGGAGCAAGTACTTCTCCCCCATATCAGCTGCTTCTGCCGCGTCTTGGCTCTCGCGAATCGTCGAGGACGCGCGCGCTAGCAGCAGCAACGTTTATACACTCGCGCTCGTCTCTCTTCTTAATGACAGAAGGCGAGAGTAAGCGAGAGGGCGCGCGACGAGTCCACAAAGAGTTTTCGCGAGAGATAAAGAGAGAGAGAGAGAGAAGCTGCTCGGTATACCCTCTGGAATTAGACACACCTTCCGCGCGCGCAATGTTGTTAAAGGATCTTGTTATCCCAGACGCCATGTAGACTCTATAGCTGTTCGTTAGACAAAAGAGGTTAGCTTTGTACTTGTTTAATTGCTACAACTGGGCTGATCAACTTTGACCTTTTCTACTCCGACTGCGTTTATTACTTACTTTTGCAGTCAGCTCTTGCATCGGTGTGGGATTAGTTTTCATTGTCGTTGAGAATGGATAAATCTGTTGTTCAATTGTTTCATTTTTTTTCACTAATAGCTTTGATTTATTTATGGCTTTATAATTAGTTCTATTATTATGGAATGTTCGGTTTGCATAATAATAATAATAATAATAATATTATACGTACTTATATAGTTTCTTACGATCGGTGTATGTTCGACCACCACATGTAATCAATTCTTAACGAATACCTAATGAATATGAATGTCATTGCTTTTAATGGTAATCGTTATTTCAGATGTCAATGCCTCATGCATACCTTTATTCTGTCCGTTAGTCTTGAAGTGTGTCCATCATTATCTTCTGTCAGGTTGCCATTGTACAAAGAGACAATTTTTTCCCTCCGCGTACAATCAATTTTAAACCTTCTTCATCATTCAAAGTGTTATATCTCATTCTAGTCAAGAGGATCATCAAAAATCATGAAAAGAAAAAAAAAAAGAAATAGCACGTTCCGAGTATATCAATTACGAGTAATAAGATTATTCATCAGTGTTATTCCTGTCACGCACGATGACAAAACGGATCCTATATGAGCACTGCGAGAAATCCCATCGGTCCATAGCAATTCTATACTCGAGCAGCCAGATACATCAACAATTCACAAAAGCCACATCCTCGGCGGCTAACGAGAAAGCCTCATTATCCTCAGCGAAAGGAGAAAGAAGAAATTGTTCAACTCGGGCCTCCAGCCATTACATTAATTCGCATAACTCGACTAGACGCTCGCGCAGCAGCAGCAGAAGCTTGTGGAAGAAAGAGCAAGATCAAAGTAGAAAGAATAAAGTCGAGCACGGCTGCAGAGAAAGAGAGATGAAGAAGAAGGAACAGGAGAGAGAGAGAGGGAGAAGGAGAGGGAGAGAGTCTGTTGGCACGGAAGCGCAAGAGCAAGAAGAGCCGAGAAGTAGAAGTAGAAGTAGAAGAAGAAGAGGAAAAAGAAGAAGGACGGAGCGAGGAAGGAAGAGGAGTGTCAAAGCGCCGAGGCCGTCAAAGCTGGAATGCCGAGAGCGTCCCGACGCGCGCCCAAGCCTTCTTCCTCTCTCTCGCTCTCTCTCTTTCTCGCCTATATAGTCGTCCTCCTCCTTCTCGTCTCGGGACATGCATATATACATGCACACACAGATACCATTCGCGCACTTGGCCAAGTTAACGCCGGCTTCCTGCGCGACGCCTGCGGCTCGGAAAGAGATGCGCCCCTATACAGATATACACTCTCTTGCACATGTGTTTGTGTGTGTGTGTGTCTGTATATAACATGAGCGGCTGCAATACCTGCAGGAGGGAATAGATGCGTTTATCGCGGTGCTTTGTACCGCTGCTGCTGCTGCTGCTGTTGCGCACCGGCTGTAGCGCAGTTTCGGCTTTTTGAATTTCCGGACAGAGCGTGTCGCTCTGCACGGGATATCGCGGTGCGCTTCGCCGTCCCATTTCCTGCACTTGTTTATCCTTTTTCTTTCGCTTTAACCTTGTGTCTATACTTGGGGAAGTACTCAGGTATATATTTATTAGACTGTCGATTGCGCTATGTACATACATAGTTAAACTGTAGCACGATTGAATATGCAGTGCAATAAACGAAGCTTGCTTTGCGTAACTCGAGATCCCGCTGGAGGAAGAAGGGCACGTCATACTTTGAATTGGAATTAACGAGTTTTTGGGAATGCGATTCTTTTTTTTGAAAATGCGGGAAATTGCACTTTCCGTTCGAAAGTTCCTTCTGTATACAAGGCAGCTCTTGAACTATACACACTCTCAGACTTGTCAGCAACTGAAAGCCGTTCATTATTCCGGCGGCCCATAGTCGCGGTACACTCGTCTGAAATCTCGCGTGTATTATGTATACTCGAGCTGTACAGATAATCCATCGTCAGCTAAAAACCCATTATAAATCGCCCATCAGTGTGTTTTTCTTTTTTCTTTTTAACCCACATTCACAGCGGTACTTCACACACATACGCCGCGTACATACTTGGTATACACGGTACACTTGGCCCGCATGGCAGCTAGTGTACTTGGCTAAGCAAAACTCAACAATCACTCCAAACTCCCTGCAGCTATCTCGCGTATATCTCGCAAGAGCAGCTACCCTTCACTTTCGCACACACGCACACGCATACACACACGCGCGCAGCCACGTACGCATGCATACACAGGTGCGTGAATATTCGAATCCCCAGTTGCCTAATTTCTCAGACTGCTTAACGCGTGCGGCCGCGACGAGAGCTCGATTCCAGCTACATATACGTGCACATACCGCGTGCGCTAATTCGTCGCGTCGCTCTGGCCTGCCACGCTGCTATGGACAATCCGCAAGGCCTTTAGGGGCTTCGGTTAATATACATCGTATAGGAGAAATTCGTTGAGGAATTCTTCGGTGGAACGGTGTTGAGGTCTCGTGTGTATTCGACGCTCTCTCTCTCTCTATCTCTTTGTACGTGTGTGTGTGTGTGTGTGTGTCTCGCTCTCTGGACGTATAGTATATACGGGGGTGCGCTGGTGATCAATGTATACACGCGGGCCGGGCTTAATCTGATTACTCGGGGGCATGGACACGAGCTCGGTGACGAACTCCAAGGTGTTTCTGTGTGTATTATCGTCGGCGTGTGTGTGTGTGTGTGTGTGTGTGTGTGTGTGGTACGGTGCGGTCCGCGCGTGACTGTGTGTATACGGGGCTATCTGTACGTCCCTCGCGAGCTTGCTGACCATTAATTATTGCTCCATTCGTGATCCTGCGCGGTCTCGCTGGAATGGTAGACACCCATTATTGGGCGGGTTGTTTTGATTTTGCCGAGGTTTCGTATACCGACCTGTGATTTCGAGACTTTTCATATGATTGCCGTTGGATACTTGCTGTTGCCTCGCGTGCTTTATATTCAATGTAGACTGTTTTTCATATTATGAATAGTGCGTAATTAATTTTATCGATATATATTTACTGTAAAAAAAGATTCATAAAGATTATACACAAATAATTGATAGTATTACATTTTAGAACTTCCAATTATATCCCAATGCACTTACAGAAATGTTTTATTTTTGATTGCAGAATATACTGGATAAGTTCAATCCAGGAGCAAGGCAATTAATCAACGCAGGGAAAGCTTATCTCAAAGCACTACATGGTAAGTTTTCATTTTTCTAAAATTTCTTTTTATATTTGTAACTCGTATATGTTTACATGATAAGTTTGATAAAGCCGTCGCAGGAAATATTACGTGAAATTATTATACATTTATATTTATATTATTTTGGTATGTTTTTACTTAATGCGCAAATTCCATTTTCCCCATGTAAAATTCTCCCGCGTGCAAGCAGTTAACCTATTTTCTTGAAAATATGCGTCGGCGTGAACAAATAGTATAATAATACGGGGAACAGTAAATTTTACAGGTCGTAAAATTGTGCTTTTAGACTACGCGAGCAAAAGCAATTTGCCTGCAACATTATTGTATCCTTCCTCTCTCAATATAATGCCGCACAAAAGTTTGTTTGAAATAAATCTTATTTATTTACCGGCACCTTACTGTACAGTACGTAAAATTATCCACTTCCCGTTCAGACGCGATTCCTCGCCTTATTCCTATATAAAAGCGGGAAGACCTACTTTGGCTAAAGAAAAGAAAACAGCGTCAAATCAGGGAGTGAAATAGCTGGAGGAAAGCCCGCAACCAACGACTTTACCACGCGTCCTCAACAGCATTGTAATCCAAACGGCGCAGCTCGGGTGTATTATACGCCATATCCCGAATATAACGAGCGAGAAAACACCGTCTCTCTGCACCTCCGATATATAAACTTAGCCGAGAGAGATAGAGAGCGAGATCTTCATCATCGCCGAGTGCACATTACCTGCGCTCTCGCCTTACCGTATTAACTCGCGTATCGCTTGGGCGACTCTGTCTCTCTCTCTCACTCTCGCGGTGGCTCGTGTAGCGTAGCAGGAAGGAGTGTGTGAGAGAGAGAGAGAGAGATGATGCTGCGCAAGGAGCCGTATAACCAGCGCGAAACCCGTCAAGTTTACTGCTATACAGCCGAAGAGAGCGAACACTGGCCAGGCGAGAGCGAGTCCGGCTTCGTCACGGTAGACGCGCCGCCGCCCCGTACCCCAGCTCTCGCGCTATATAACTTAAGCGGAAGATGCAGCTGTATACGTCCGCCGTCTGGCTATACGCATGTGTGCACATTCGGCCGTGCGGTCCCGGAGTGCCTCAAGGAGTGGATAGATATAGCCGAGCGGTGCAAGGAAGGTGTGCAACGAGGATAACGATGTACGAGAGAGAGCGAGAATCTGCGTTTTCATATTAGACGCAATATTTTTTATATTGGATAAAAAAAAAAGGCTGATAAGGTGCGAGAGATGCAACGTTCGGCTTGGTACTGAGGGAGAGCTTATTCGTTGCGCATAACATTCAAGTTCCAGTGTGGATATACACATATATATATATATATGTGTGAGTTTCGTGTTGCAAAGGATGAAATTTGGTATATATCGCGAATGAACGATGCGATAACTGTTATACCAGTGTAAGTAATGCTGTTATGAGAGAGACAGAGAGAGAGAGAGAGGGAGAAATAACTTATTCAAATGTCACGCGCTTATGCCCGAACGGGTGTGTAAAGCTTTAAGTAGGGCTTTAGGTGTTTATATACAGGCGCATTTTACTGGCGCGGGAAGTAGTTAAATTTAAGTAGTCCTCTTCGTTTTCCGCCATTTCAATTCGCACACGCGCGTTTTCCATTCCGTATCCTATTCTTAAGTATATCTCTTTTCATGAAGCAAACAAACATGAATATTCAGCAGAAATCATTAAAAAATGTTGCACCTTTCATCGCTGCAGTCACCTATAAAGCCAATTAAAACTGATCTGTCTGCAAGTTGAGAACTTGTTTCAGATAAGATGAAAACAAATCAATTTGTTAATCTGCGTACTTGTCAAACAAAGAAAGAGCAAGAGAGAGACAGAGAGAGAGACAGAGAGAACGGTAAGCTTGAGCTTTAAGTCTAAAAAGAAATAAGCATTTCGCCGTAACGATGAAAATTTAGATGTATATCGTTACGTTGGCTGTGTCATAGCGATCGCCTTTTCCCCTCCCCCGACTATGATAATAATCGATAATTGGATGGGCATCGGAACAAGAGAGCAAAGGCTTTTTTGTGAACGAGTGAGCCGTAGAAACGCTTATTTGAATTTTGTTCTTTTCGCTGCCATGACTACCAGAAAACTGTTTATAAAAAAATGACAACTAAGCAGATAAAATTAATGCATCTTGTCGAACTTTCGAAGCAAACTCATCGTTACAGTTTAATATTAATACTGAACTACATTCTTGTAAATTCAATAAGCTTGATAAACATTTAATTTTAATTTTTTTAATTTTTTAAAAGGACTCACTTTCATAAATCCAATGCTTATGAAGCATTCATCGAACAAAAGCTTTCGCGCTCTATATAACTAATATCTGTACGAGCGAATCGAATGCCAAATTTTCCTGGGCAGCTGCTCTCGAAGTTCTCGTCATCAGAAACAAAAAGCTCTCAGCTCCGGCAAATCAAACGCCGGCAGCAGCTCTATTTCTCTCCCCCCACTGTACCAGAGAACACGAAAAAAAAAAGAGCGAATCGCGCGAAGTGCGAAAAGTTCGTTGCCACCATAAATATCCCAATCCACTTAAACGCGATCCTGGGGAGACGCCGCGCACGCACCTGCCACCCAGTATAGAAGTCACGGTGGCGCGTCGCGTCGTCGCAATTCGCGTGAAAATCGACGCCTACCGTCATGCTGGGGGCGCGTGTATCCGTGTGACGCGCTGAGCGATCGAAAACAAAAAGGAAAAGGACGACGAAAGGCAGCTGCGAGACAACGAGACACGTCGGTATTTATGGCGCGCGCTCGCACCTTCCTTCCAGCCCCACGCGTTTCGTCTCTCTCTCTCTTTCTCTTTCTCTCGCTCACTCGGCACATTCCTCGAAATCGCATGTATACGTAAGGGGGAACAAGGGACGGGGTTTCGTATATCGCGAGGGACAAGGGATTTACGATGGTTCTATAGACGGGGAATCCCCGTGTGTGTATGCGTATGTTATATCTATGTGCAGCAGACGCGGACTTACAAGCCGACGACTACCAACATCGCGCCGCTTATTTGGTCTTTGTTTATTCTTTGCGTGGAGGCAGCGCTTGATTCTTTTAGCAAACATAGAATTTTGTTCGGTTTCTTTTTTTTTCGTCGTCGCTGGAGAAATGTGTTTGTTCGCGCACGTGTTGACGTTTGTGTGTACTGGCGGAAAACCTTATTTTAGGAGTGGCTACAACAGGGCGCTTAATAATGTAATGCTTATTTATTATTATGTGATTTTAAAATAAATTGTAAAATCAGCTTTGGCGAACTCTATGCTGTTTCTTCTTTTTTTAAACAACGATTAAACTACCATTTATATATTTGTTTGTTTTACTAGTGAACTAGAACATGTTAATGACCTCGTGCAAAGAGTAAAAATGGATATTATTCATTGAATATGAACGCGAGTCTCGTTAGCATAAAAAAAAGGAACAAGAATCGTCACAATACGCTGCAACTAGTGCGAGAATAGATCGTTACACAACAAATGCGCCATTCAATATCCATTATCGCGGCTTTACACTAGTTCCAAATCTCGTGTAATAGGACAATCCAACAATCATTGGTACAACGCAAGTTTAATAACTGCACAGCTCTCGCAGATTTACCGAGGCGAGCAAAGGGAAATAAAAATTAGCGCCCCACAGCGCACAGGCTCAACAAAGGCATTTCAGACGCACACCTCCGCAGCCTCCACCCCCCACCCCGCCCGACAATCGCTTTAACGCGTTTCTATAAACTCGCTATAAATTACGCGCAGGGCTTCATTCAAAAGTCGCGCGGCCGCCACCATAGCAATGCGGGATATTCCAAACCCCGTAACTGTCTTTAGTCCCCTTCCGCGGGATTTACCCTCACCCCCCATCCTCTCTCTCTAGCTCTCTATCTTTCTCTCTCGCGTCCCGTTGCTCTTATATCCGTTCTAGCCGGGATATACCCCGGAAATGCCGCGCGCCTCGTATATTCGAATTAACCTCCCTAAGCGCGTAACCGTCGGCTATACCGTATATGTACCGTAGCAGAGCTCGAGCTCGCTCGCCCGCTGCCCCTTTATTTATGCCCTCCCCTACACCCTAATTTATCTGCGCGCGGACGCGCAATAGACCGGCTGCTGCTGCTACCGCGCGGCACATTTCACGCGAGCGCCGCGCACGGGTGGTTTTATCGCTAGCGACGACGACGACAACGACGAGCTGCATTCCGAGGAAAATTAATTTCGCTCGTAGCTAGAGCTCGACTTTTTTCCGCGCGCTTTCTTCGCCTTGCGCGCCTCCTGCCTGCCGACGCTTCTTCCCCGTGCAGATCTTGGTTCTCGCGTCGTATATACGTGCGGTGTATATACACACGGAGACGATGAGCTCCGAGTCGAGCGCACCACCAGCAGCAGCTTCTTTTGCAATTATTTTCGCGTTTCTTCGGGCTGCGATTACCGTACAATGAACTTTTTCGCGACCGAGTATTATTATGCGGAGTTTTACAACGGAGCCACGAAGGCAGTCATTTTTTAGCGAGACTCGCGGTATTTTTATTAAAATTTTTGCCATCTCTTTATTGAATGTAAAATATGAAATCTTTAGAATATCGATGTAATAAACCTTCTTGACTGCGAAGAAATTGAATAAAAGTATTTCCTATATTATTCAGCTCAGTTCATACTTTATCGCTGTAAATATTAAATTTTTGTCACAACTTCCGTTAGCAGGACGTGAAAAAACATTCGTATGCAAAAACAGTATATCATGGAATTTGCGTATATATATCGTCGCATGTTTGCACAAAACTTGCACCCAAAAATGAATATTTTCATTTCGCGTGAATTCGGAATAAAACGCTTTGGCCGTCGACAACGTATTTCATGAAATATATAGTTTAGGCGCTTTCTTTATCTTTTATTCCCAATACTTTTTATATTGGAAGGATGTAGTTCTGTTTTAAGCGTTAGCAGAGAGACAGAGAAAGAGAAAATAATCGGAATATCGAGAAAAATCACATAGAAGCCGTCGTCTTAATATAGACAATGTCCGTGTAGTTGATGCTCTTCTTTTGCGAGTATAGAGGCAAAGCGCCCGAGTTCATATCGCGCGTTGTGTGCGAGTCTATTTTCTTTGTTTACCCTTCAATAAGCGTCGAATGTGCTCGAGGCGGTCTTCGCTTTGTGTGTGTGTGTGTGAGTGGAAAAGTGGAGAGGCTCAGGATGAAAAGGTTTTCCTTACTCTGTTTCACATCACTTTTATCTTTCGAACTCTTCCTTTCTCTCTCTCTCTCTCTCTCTCTCTCTCTCTCTCGTAAGAAATGATGGATTGACATTTGAAAATGTCTAAGCGTTTGATGGAAGGAGAAATTGATGCACTCGCGGTTGAGTTTATTGCGATGCTTATTGTATTTGTACGGGCAAACTTTCTCTTATTGTCGAGTGTTTGATCGAAAGTGATTGCCCACCGTTTATTATGATTATTTATTATTGTACCTGTAGCATTGTGTAGATATTATCTACCCTTCGAAGACTAACGTATTCTGTGTTAATTTTCATTATTAGCCCCTCGAGAATTTGTACATATATAGCTTCAAATGATTTTTATAGCTTTTCTTAACTAGATAAAAACTAAAGTTTGATAAAGAAAACTGAAAATTATATTTGTTCAAATTGTATAATCGACCTTGAGCGAGGGCAGACCATCGACAAAGGAGAAAAACGAAGTGACAAACTAGATTTGACAAAGGAGAGAAAAAAAAATAGTAGAAAAAGTCAAGTTTGACCCGACACGCAGGAGAGAGAGAGAGAGGCGCGCGCGAAAGTGGAAAATTTATTACGCGCCGCCTGGCGTGTCGGATCGACTGGACGTCAAACGGCCAGATAAATTGTCCCCCGATATATTGAATTACAAAAAGAGCACCACGCGAGAGCAGCAGCAGTCGCCTATATCGACAAATGCAACAGATGTTAAGCTCGTAAAGCCGGTATTACCGAATAATCGCCTTCGATATTAGCTTCTTAAGTAATAGTTACTGCACAAGGATCTATACCGACACTGTAATACCTTTTGAATGTGTAAGCCTTCAGAATTCGGTATATTAAACATATATATATGCAATTTTATCACCAAAGCTTCGAAAGACATGCTATTTCGATAATGGTTTGTCTACATTTCATCCCTGCTAAGCTCTAAATAGCTCGTGTGTGACGACGGTCACGTGCGCATATAGGGTATATACTTAACGCGAGTCGCTGCAGCAATTTGCACTGTCAAAGGCAAAGTAAATTAATGCGGGGACTTTAGGGATACGTATATACATCGGATTGCGCTGCTCTTCTCCCGACTGTCAGAGTCCGCTCTCCGCGAGCTATGCGCAAATAATGCAAAGAGCATTTCGAACGCGCGCATTATAGAACCCTCGCTGTCAATTTCATAAATGGACTACATTATAATTTACATCGTTGATGCATACGTAATATTTTTCCCGAAATTTACATTTCAAAAATCGGTGAAAATCTCGCTGCGAATGCTAAAACAACTCTCCAGCTCGTATTTGGTTGCACTCTAGCACTTTATTTATACTTTAGCCGTGTTACACAGCTCTAATATCGTTGTCTCCGTCGTTGTTGCAGATATGCGCAATCAGGACAGTTCGAATCAGAGATTCAATTAGAGTATCGCTTGCCACGCCGGCGTCTACGGCAAACACTTTTATTATTTACCAGCGGTGCCAGCTTCGACTGTGTGCACAGCAGCGAGTCTCTGCAGCGCGTATATATATAGATGCTCTCGAGCTGCTCCATAGGACGCGTCAGGTTTAATTGCGCCCCATCGAGAGAGAGAGAGAGAGAGAGAGAGAGAGAGAGAGTCAGCTTTTGTCCGCGACTTTGTACCGACTTTTTGTCTGCTCTCGAATATTCCCTACTTCGCCAACTTCTTGTTCGATCGATGTGCTACAGTCGAAGTGATGTGTCTATATATACATATATACGAGATGTCCTGTAGCTCTCGCTTATTTCCCTCGATGAGCAGTCAGAAAGTCAGTCTTCGGCAATTTGTCGACCCTGCACAACTACAGGGACACTTTGAAGCCGATATTCTTCATCCTATATGTGTATACATATATATATGGTACACCCACCGCTTCTGGGTGGCTTATTGTGTAGAGCGCGCGCATCCGTCGTTATTAAGGACTGTAAGTCTTTATCAAAAGGACAGCCAGTCGTCGCGGTGCCTGCGGGAACTCTGCTGAGGGGAACGAGAAGATGGAGATGGATTCTCGCTCCTCGCCTCTTCGCAGCGACTTTTATTTCTCCGAGCTGCGAATTCGAGAGCGTAAGTCATTATTCCGCCTCTCGATACACCGAGCGGCAAGGGGCGACGGATATAAATGCTATATATATGTATATTACAGGTTACGCGGCAAAGTTTTGTGTGCGTGAGACTCTCGAGATGTATACCTATAGCTGTTCGGCTTTAAAAGTGCGTCGGCGAATCGTCATAAACGACTAGACTCTCTTTCTCTCTCTCTCTCTCTCACTCTCGCGCTAGTAGCTATCGGATTTTTTATCTTTCTTTTTTAAGAATACGTGTAAACTTCAAATTAAATTGTTTTAAGCTTCTTACCCATGGAATCGTTTCGTTTTGTTTTCTCTGAAGAAAATAATGGTGAATCAGTATTAATTTTCGAGAGTTAATAAACAAATATTTGGTTATAAGTACCACATTAAAAAAAAAGTTTGAAATTTAATCTATAAAAATACATTAGAAGCTAAAATATAATATAATTAAAATTTTTTTAAAATAATATTAAATATAAATAAAATATATAGCTGACCTATTACTTATAAAATAAATCGTGATATATATATATATATATACATATTCAAATTTAACACGTTTATCCATCTTCTTATCATTATTTAAAGCATATGATTTCAATTCTGTTTAGGAATGATTCCGTTATCAACGCACCTCAGTTTTAAATTTTCCAATGTTACGTACTAACGATCACTGATATTGGTGCGCACAATTTCAATACTTTAACTTGCTCTATTTGAACGTGTTTCGAGTGCGCCGCAAATATAATTTACTGAATAAATGTCTTGGTATCTTCAACTGACGTTAAACTCTCGTAGTTATGGATAAATTCTAGATCAAGTTCAAGTAGAAACACGTTGGAGAGATATTTTGAAAACTATGAATCAGGAATGACAAAAATGAGTTTCTGATAATATTATTATCGACAGCACCTGCGAGACTTTTCAATGAAAGAATCTAGTATTACCTCATTCCCTTTATTCATTTATTCTTGCAGAAGGACGCGTGTTAGGTATTACGCATTCTCTGTCTTTTTATCGATTTAACAGTCGTAAGCCTATCATAATTTTGTCAACCGGATGCAAATTAGCTATCAGCAAAAAATAATATGATTTAATTTACAGATTATATCAGAGATATCAATCACGTATTTCAGTGGCAGCACGTTCGTGAAAATAAGCTTATCAGTGTAGCGTATGATAATTTTCGATTGTGATGGATTTTATGTAACTGAATATAGTCTTACTTGGCAGATAAGTATGATTCATCTTATCTATATACAAACTTACTTTTGACTATTCATGGTGAATTTTAAAACTGGATAATCCTAATATCGTATATTGCACTTTAACTTTTATATTAATATGTATTATTCGTATTATCTGAAATTCTCTTTATTATTCCTTTTTATATTTTGTCGATCATAGATATTTTCTGTGAATATGTATTATGGTGGTTATTTGTACAGTCAAATTTTGTAAAGCAGCTGCAAGTAAATAGGTTTTTTTTTGAAAAAATATGAACAAAATTTTCCATAAATATATTTCTAGTATTTATTTTTTATATTAATAACTGTATATTTACACTTAAACTATAATAATATCATAAAAAAACAATGTATCATCAGAGATTGAAGATATACTAGTTGTAAAATAAATATTTAGCTTTAAGACGTTAGATTTTATTTGTATCATGCCGTGCTTTGAAGGGCTACTTAGGACACGAGTATCGTACAATATTTTATAGCACTGACTAGCATAAATCTGATGTCACGCCAATCCGTGCCATAACGGACTACTTAGGTCACGGATAGGCGTGACATAAGTGCGGATTTATGCCACGCAGTGCTATAAAAACATTTGAGACATGTACGCGTGCGCAATTCATTTGTGCAATTTAGTCTTACTAATTCTTTTTTAATTTCGAATGTGAGTATTGAGTTTTTGTACAAAACATTCCAATTAACCGCTTAAGCACAACCTTAATGGCATATAAAACTATCAATGTAGCTGAAATAAGAAAACCGTATACGTCCAAAAGATTTGCTTGCCACCAAGGCATATCCACTATCGGCGATCGAAGCGCATCTTTACCATGTCGAACAATATATTCTATCCAAAATATAGAGGTATCCATTGGGCTCATTGGAGTATCCCGGAAGGCTTTACTAACTTTTTCTACACTTTGTCTAAAACAAATGATTGCATTAAATTAGTAGCTCAAATTTTTACTCATTACTTCAATAAATATAAAACTGTAAATCTATAAATAATAATTAATGTAATCTAATGTTATAAATTAAGTTTGTTACGATCATTTTACTAGAACTTACTTGTATATGGGATTCTTGAGAATTTCTGTGACTGCTTCTGTAACGGTTTTTTCTGTTATGTCGCGATGATCAAGGATTATACATAGATTCTTTTTAGCATAGCTGTGTGTGTTAAAAAATTGATCAACCATCAGAGGCATTCCAATCATGGGAACACCGTAATAAACCGCCTCTTGGGTACCCATCAAACCACCATGCGTTATGAAAGCTCTAATATTCTTATGTTCTAAAAATATTTAATATTGTTTAATTCGATTTTAATTAATTATAATAATAATAATAATGCTATTTAATCAGACATATCTTGTATAACTTTAAATTTATAAGAATAATTAAAAATTTTCTTACTTAAAATTTTGATTTGTGGAAACCATGTACCAGTCATAATATTCGATGAAAGATTTCGAGGTATATTTTCTGTATTTACAAATTTCATAAGTACTCGTACGGGTGCTATCTTTTTAAACGTATTGTAGAAGGCATTTTGTATATGTAATGGAAAAGTTTCAAATCGTACCATCGATCCGAAAGAGAAATAGATGAAGCCATCCTTGCTTTCATCCAGAAATTTTTGCACGTTCTTTATGTAACAAAAGTATTTCGATAATTTGCATTTGTTAAATCTTTTATTATGGTCGACTTTACGTTAAATGATCATTTTTACAAAGTTTAATACATACCGGTGACAAATTACTGCTGCTGTCATCGACAATGTGCAAACCTCCAACAGGTACGATCGCAGGTGTATAAGTCCTTATTCCATTGAGCGCGTGATGGTAATTGATCAGTAGAAGTGACACATCTTTTTGGAGCTCAATCGAATCTGGAAAATCGGATCCAAACAATTTTTTCACCAATGCATCCGATTCTGCGTGGACAAAATGGTTGTACTGCCAAGTTATGAGAGTGCTAACAAGCACGTTTTTGAGTCTTTCATAAAATGACAAGGGTGCAGCTCTTTGTAAAATTATACTAGGCTCCACCGCTAGATTAGTCGGATTTCCAAGTGGTGCATTCATCCAATCGAACATAGTAGTCGTTGCCATTGCCACCATTGGAATCTTTAAATGACGACCAAGGGCGAGAAAACAATTCGCAAAAAACATCTGTAGAAAATGTTAATCAAAAGTTGTATCAGACGCTACAGAAAATTTCACCGTGAAAACGGATGTACGTGATAACGGTACATTTTAAGCCTTACCTCAACAATCACTACGTCATATGGAGGATCGTTTGGTGGATTATTAATGAGGTTCTGAAAGATGGGCAAGTTGAGCAAACCGCAAAGATCATTAACCAACATTCTCATCATTTCAGGGGGGAGGTTAATCGCAACCTTGCTCAAAAATTCGTAGTCCATTAGATCCTTGACGTCACGCAATGTACCAGCGAGACTGTAATCCGTGTAATTTGGCATTGGCTTCTTGAGCGGAAAGTGACTGTAGACATCGACTTGGTGGCCGCGCTCAACTAAGCCACGCATCAGCCTACCGGTCATGACGAAGTGACTTGAGCCATGCAAAGGAAATACGCCGAGTATGCGCAAACCTTGAATGCAGTTCACGTTGAGGAATAAGGCGAGAAGAAGACATAATGCTATCTTCTTGAAGGACAACTCCATCATGAAATCTAAAAAAAACGTAAAAGGTTTCTATATTTTCACAGTGCGTAAATTTCACTTACAAGGAGGCATAGCCACGGCGAGTGGAAGCTGAATTTTTATGTTCAAAAAGGAATTCGTATTTATTTCATAGCTGAATTTGGTACTAATTGATTTTGTTCATGGACAAAATTATTTCGAATACTTACTTCAGAGTAAATTCATACCGCTTAAACTAGGAGTTAACGCCACGAAATCTAAATTAAAACTGACGATTAAGGTATCTTCACTTTGTATACGCATAATCTTCAACGTTATCACGTGTTCGCGTCTGATATTGAAGACGATAAGACGAATCTCAAGTATTTGTAATGAAATTATCACGATGATGGAAAATATAAATTTTCGAGTATATGTTGATTTAAACTAGATATAATCTTTCGATCAGACGTATTTCTTAAAATTTAAGGCAAAACATAAGCTAATCTTGAAGAACTAATCTCGGAACTTACGAAACAGAAAACGTTACGAATGTTATTTAAGCATCAGATTTAAGTATTATATGTGCTTGCAAGATAGCTTTCGTTACTGAACATAAAATTAAAAATAATATACTTTAAATTATACGCAAGAAACTAATTAGAATATGCAGTACTGATTTCAAAGATATTACAAACGTAAAGGAATGCTTCAATGTTATACGTATATATCTATATTAAAGTAGTTTTTACAAAATGTAAATCACTCTACAGTTTCTTACACTATTTATAATATTTTAGAGTTTTATAGTTCACAATGATTTGATTTATTCAACAATGATATTATTATCATCACTACTGTGATCACTCACAAAATTATTGAATGTCAAAGGGAATAAACGCCGTTTGCGCTTTTCGCACAAATAGGAATTTCGTCCGGGAAACGGTATTCGCAAATAAACAAGAATTTAACAATCCTATTGTCGAATTCCTTGCGCCGATCCCCAAAAGGCATTCTAACGCTCGACGTGCAGTACACGCTCAACAAGTACCCTCAGCAACAGGGAACTTGGATTCCTCGAAAATCTTGCAAAGCGTCTAAGGGCGTTTCACTCCTTCGGCATACTTCTTCGTCCCCTCCTTCTAGAGTCGGCGCGCGCGCGCGAAATCAAGTAATTCAACTTGTCTGTGGATTGTATTCGCCTTCATTTCTGCCCTCGCGTGTGTATATGCCGCGCGCGTCGCGTGAAAAAGGTGTAATTTTATCGGGGGATATACAGTAGCGAACAGCCGCGGCTAAATTCATTTGTCGATTCTCGAGCGCGCCACGTAGCGAATGATTTATGGGAGGTCACATCGGGAGGCCGTCGAAACTCTTGATATTCATGAGACCTACACACGGAATCGCAATTGTTGGCGTTAGTGCGGTTTTCGTGACTGGGCCGTTTATTGATTTCTCTTTTTTGGGGGTCATTGGTGTGCGACCGATTTGCGCTTCTGTGTTTCAGTATGATTTTTATTAATTGTTGTTTTTTAGCTATCGTTCTTTTTGGCAGGATAAAGCTCGTCATTATTAAAAGTATTCTGATACAGCTTGATGCTCTTTCAATTAGTATGACATCAAAAGTATTTTCTTGTACATTATCGGTAATATAAATATATAAAACGTGCATTTACGTTATTAAGGTTGACGGCATTTTAAAACTTGATAAATGATCAAAATTGGGTTAGCATTAATAAATTAAAGCACGTAATATTGAGCTGATGTGAAAAAAGTTCGAGTAACCGTTAACTGTAGAGTATAACAAGTTATCGTTTATTAGGGTTGTAAATAAGATTACGCCGACAGATACAGGAATAATCAGTCTAAAAGCCTTTTAGGATAATCGCCGAATGTATTAAAAAAGAGCTTTTAATAGATATAATTATTAAACTCATTTGCATGCAAAGAGATAAAAATGCAGGTTTTGAATGTATCGGACTCATTATTGTGTTAACCACTTAAGCATTATCAACTTCCTAATGGTTCTCTGCACCCCTGAATATCGTCATGATCACTCCTAGCTTTTAACCAGTGGTACGAATTTTTAAATTTATAAATTAATTCCTAATTTACATAACGGTATTCAGATCGAGCTTTATAGTTAAAAAAAAAAAAAAAAAAAAAAAAA
>UELU01136035.1:0-38547 GCA_900490025.1 Megastigmus dorsalis | reverse complement strand
CAGCAATCTCGGATAGCAGCGGTTTCGCGCAATAAAATTCCCCTCTCGCTTCC
This sequence comes from Megastigmus dorsalis, assembly GCA_900490025.1. Classification (NCBI taxonomy): domain Eukaryota; kingdom Metazoa; phylum Arthropoda; class Insecta; order Hymenoptera; family Megastigmidae; genus Megastigmus; species Megastigmus dorsalis. The sequence goes on along the minus strand of UELU01136035.1, from coordinate 38,494 downwards.
CCCGACGTCCGCCTTATATATATATATACTAAAGATGATTTCAGCATCATCATGAAAAATCGCGCAACCACTTTCATTAGTCCAATTTCTTCCCCGCGAATCAAGCGGCGTCTATATATATACTTTTCGCCGCTGTATATAATGAATGACAGCGATGCGCTCAGCTGTGCACGTATATTCCCGGGAGCCGCGAGCGCAGTTCTCGCTCGCGAAGCGTCTAGTCGTCGTCGTAGTCGTTGCATCAGAGGACGACTGGATGCCTCGCGCGTCACCGAGCCTGTTTGTCCTTCGTTAAGCCTCTCATCCACTCCCACGCAGCTTGAAAAACTAAAAAAAAACCTTGGCGAGAGAGAGAGAGAGAGAGGAGGAAAACGAGCAGGAGCGAGACTCAGCGGAGCGACACTTCGTTAGTTCGGCTGGTTCATGGCATATACATATATATATATATATATGTATATATATATAAGTATGTATACAGGAGTACGAGCTCGCGCGGATGAGGCTAAAAGCGAACGAGGTGTCAGAGACACGCCGGCTGCACTGCTCGCGAACGCGCAAAGACGAAAAACACACAGAGGAGCTGCTGCTGATGCTGCTCTCGTGTATATATACACATACAAGTTGTATACAAAAGTAGAGCGGAAAGCCTCGTGGAACGTACGTGTGTGTTTGTGTCTGTATGCGTATATATATAATAGTTTTGCGCGAAGGTAGAGCAATGGGAAGTTCGCTGCCGAGCTCGTTGCCAGCGGGAATTGGTAGCGGAAATGTCGCGTTGGCTTCTCGCGCGGGTACTATACGCCGATGCGGATGTAATAAATGCCTAATTTATCGAGATCTTTGCGAAAATGAACTGTTTGCCTTTGTAACTATGTGATTGGAGTGTTTTCATGTAAGTTAATTAGAAAGGGTACTTTTATCTCCATCGTAACGAAAATTTTTAATTGAGATGGTACAGATCGGTTATATAAGATCTTTCTATAAGGTATTGAACCAATTGTATCCTATATACTTATTATTTCGTGCATAGAAAGCACACGCGAATTAGCTTAAAATAGAACGGATTATCATCCATGCATTTAATCATGCACTAAATCCCACTTATGTACGTTTATTTCATATAACACGAACTCGTCAACGCGTTTTTCCGCCCAGACCCTCGAAAAGCAGCACAGCCTCTCAATTAACGGCAGCACAGTGTACACAGGCCCCCGCAGCCAAAGCAAACTCCTGCCCATTACGAATCAAAAATCCCTGCACCGAGGAAAATACACCGGAGCGGATAATTTATACGAATGGCGCGTCCCTTCAGCTGCGGCAATTTAGGACAGAGACGCGCCGCATCGGAAGAGAGAGAGAGTATACGAGAGAGCGAGTCGAACCCTCCCATACGTATATACGTGTACCCTGCACGTACACCACCGGCGCATCATTAAAATCGGCATTGAGCGCAGGAACGCGAGGCGCGTCAGGGATAGCATGAATCGAACGGCTCGGGAAATACACGCGGCAAGGAGACGGGGTTGGTCAATAGAACGGGGATTCACTACTCTGCCTGGCACCCCAAACCCGTAATTTTCAATTGATGCGTATCACATTCTACGCGTGTGGACCGCTTCGGCTGTTGCTGCTTCTGTGCGTCCAATCGTCGCTCGGCATCTCTGCCATTCATGTACGAGAGCCGACTCGAAATTTCGCGGCTTATTACGCGAATAATGACGACTGCGCGATGAACAAATGTTTATGATCGCGCGCGTCGACTGCTGCTGCTGCTGCTGCTGCTGCTGCTGTTGCTCGTCGACGACTGCCTATGAAGGCTTTCTGATTTTCTTAAAACCGATCGGTATATTCGTTCCCCCCCTTCGTGGGGAAGGGATTCAATGGGAGGGTAATGAGCTGATACGGGATACGGGATTTTTGGGAGGTGGAGTCGGGGGGGGCGATCCGATAAGCGATTATTAGAGATACTCTTCGATCTGGGTTTGGCGCTGGGCTCTTCACTTCGCGAAATTATACGAGAAATGTGATGTTCATCGGAACGTCGTGAGTATTTATAAGACTTTTAAAAATCGAGCATTTTATTTGTTTTAGTAAATTATTTAATCATTGATACAAAATGTAAATACAAGGAACGTTTCATTTTCACAAAGCCTTGTAATATCAATATTTAAAGAAGGATTAATAGTTGTTTAATATCTTCGGACTTTAGTATAATGGGCGATAAAAAGAAGGAATTATTTCATTCCCTTTGGAAATGTACATTGCTCTTAAATATACTCGTTCAATATTCAGCCATTGTTATAAGATTCACAATTACAATATAATTTGTTCGTATTTAAATGAAACTGAAAGAGTATAAATCAATTTTCAGGGGGGCTAGAGGCCGTTAAACGCGTCGGTGATTAAATCGAAAAAGTGACTTTTTGTCTACCCGAGTCGTCGTCTGCAATATTTGATCCCAACGAGAGAAAAGTTTTCAAATTACGCCCCCGCGGCGACGACGTTTCGCTCGCTACAATTGATTAAGAGAAAATTTCACAAAGCTCCGCAGCGCGATTTTTTCCCCTCTTTTTGCTCGCGTCTCTTTGTACAGCCACTCAATACTCAGTCGGTTTAAGTACTGGAGGCGCATCTGTTTGATTTGTAATCTAATTACTTTCAATTTAGTTTTATCGCTTTCTAGATATTCCCCTCGCCTTTGTTACGCAATATGTAATTATTAAACAATGTAACATTTTTATATCCAGCGAAAGCACTTTGAAAATTCATAAACATTATTAATGCTTGTTGTATAGTGGCTTATTTTATGAAAGTATGCTACGTGCAATTAACTTTGTACGTCAGTTCATTAATTGAATCTGAATATAATTGAAATCCATTTATAAAATGAGTCTCAGTAAATGCAAAGATTCATTAATCCATCACAGTCATTAAATCTAATAAAATTTTACGAACGCCTATTAAGCTGCGTACCTTCCTTTTCAAAGATTTTATGTAAAATTTTGTAACCTTCATTACGGTTCTTACAGGATTAAAAATTAATTAAATAGCGATTTTTCTGCTTAAACTTGATGAGACTGGTTTTTCTATCTCAAGATCAATATATTTATATATTTTCATATTTACCATACATTTGAACGGATTATTTCATTATACAATCTTTGAAAGTTTTTAATTCGTTGTATTACCGTATAACGTTAAAGGAAGGATATACGCGCAACAAACGCACATCGTAAAATCGCTTCAAACACCGTTATTTTTAATTATTATCAAACTGCAGTTTGATAATTGCTGTCTTTCAAAATAACCGCAATCTTACACAGCCGCTACACATTTATTACGCGATCAAGGTAAACGGTCCACAAACGTTAAAAGCCGATTTATCTCTAGTACCTAAAAAGCATTACATCGCTCGAAAAAGTACAAGCTCATCTAGGAAGTTCACAGTCGAAAACGAGCAATACGAGCAATACGATTCAGTTCGTAGCACTGCGAATCGCTCAAGTATTTCCCAGTCTCTCGGTAAAAGGCACCCGAGAAGCAGTCGCTCCGTAACGCGAAGCCGGTTAATTAGAAGCTGAGACGCGAGGCTCGCGCGATTTGCCGGAAGTGATCGATACACAAGACCGCGCGCGCGCGCGCGCATTCATTCGCCGTTACACGCGTGCACTGTGCGATACACACACACACACACACACACACACGCTGGAATGCACGATTCGTCTGGAATGCGCTCCGTGTGTATATGTAGCCAGACGTCCGAGAGTTTTGTTACCAGAGTAGCTGCGAGATCGCCGAGTGCCAGGCTATCCCCTCTTGCTCCTTGGGAATTTAACCAGAATTTCTGGAGGGAATGATATACCCGCACCCCCTTCCCCTTATTGCCTCCGGATGCTAATGCTCATTTCGCGCGCGCGCCGCGTTGCTTTTGTTTGTCGCTCGGCTTTATTAATTTTGCAAACTGCTTCATTGGAAGTTTACACTATTGTTACTGGTTTTGAGAGAATCGATAGATGTTGTATCGCTGATATGTATTAAAGAACTTGCAACTAAATATGTAATTCGATATCCACGAGGCGATACGCGAAACAGACAGACGATTAAGTAGATACAGTCCGTTATGGCTAGACTATATATTAATTTGTTCGCGCATCTTGAAAAGGAGTTTTTCTTAAACAAATGTTTATCCGCTTATTTGTCAACTACTTATTGCCATAACATCGGGAACTTATTCTTGAAAATGCTATTTACATCAGCCGCGCAAATCGACAAACAAACCACCAATTAACCAAGAACCCGATGCTTCTACACCCTCGCACCCGCCCCCGAACTCATGCGTTCCCTCCATCCAACGGAAGTAGAGACAATCCCACCGATGCATTGCGCAATCAAGCGTCGGCTGATCGGCGGTACCTCGCGCGCGGATCATCGATTCGTTTATTAAAGCTCTGGGCCAATCGACGCCTTGGGACCGTGCTTCGTCTTCTTGGCTTCCGCCGTCGATGCTCATCTCCACCCCACCCCTCCTCTCTCTCTCTCTCTCTCTCTCTCTCTTTACGTCCTATATACACACGACTGGCGTCTCTTGAATTACAGCCTTAATCTGTCAAACTGTACTCTTAGCACGGCAGCGACGTCGGCATAATATCCCCCAGCGAATCTCCGTCGTGTATAGATATATGCAGACGGTGTATGATGTTTGAGGTGCGTATAAGGTACACGTCGGCTAAGTGGATTCCGGCTGCACGGCTAATCGAATTGGAAACCCGGAGAGCGCAGTGTGCTCCCGTAACGCGGCGTCGTATTAATGGTCGGGCCGGAATGCGTTTGACGTGGAATAATCCTTAAACATTGTGCGCGCTTCCTTGCCTCGCTCGCCTCGCTCGCTCCGGACGACTCTTGCAAAGGCTTCGTAGCCCCCCCTCTCTCTCTCTCTCTCTCGCTCTCTCTTGTTGCACATGGACGGTGAGGGGGAAGACGCGAGGGAGGCGAGAAAGATAGAGAGAGAGAGAGAGAGAGAGAGAGTTTGGAAATGTTTTCCCTCCGCGGCACTTGGGCACTTGGAGGGAGGCGAGAGCTTCGCTGATGGAGGAGAAACGCTCAGTCGCGTATACCATGGGCCCGTGATGTTTGTTCGATTTCTTGCGGCTAAAGCTGCTGCTGATGCTGCTGCTGCTGCTGCTGCTGCTGTGTGTGTGTATACGAGGGAGGCTTTTTGTGCCCCTTTATTTTCCACGAGCTTTCGAGGACTTTGCTTTTGTGTGAAAAGGGGCAGGCTTTGTATGCGCGGCCTGTCTGTAATTCGGCGAAAAAGCAGCAATGTTAAAGCGCCTGGACTTGAGTGGGCATTTATTGGCTCGGGTCATTCAAACTTTGCTTTTTCAAGCCCTCGCGATCGCGGAATGTTTTTATGATTCATTATTTACGATACGAATCGTACAATGAAGAAGTTTGTAAATTGTTTATCCTTTATCGTTGGTACAATAATGAATGAGTTTCGGACGTCTTTTGTTGCAGGGTAATTGGTGGTGATGAACCATCGATCAGTTCTATACTAGTTCGTTTTGCAATGATCCTTTACGCAAAAACAAAAGATAAGCTGGATGTGTAACATAAGCCAACGTACGTAAATTATATGGACTCGTTTTGTCGAAAATTACTCAGAAATTATCGCAATATAATGTAAGCGGCCGAAAAAAAAGTAATAAACCGACATTATATCTGCGAGCAACGATAGCAAGTAAAATAAAACACTGGGCGCGCGATATTATCCGAAACAACGAGCGCAAGCACTAAATCCGGACCAAATATAAAAATTTCGTTGCGATACTAGCAAGGTCTGGTTGGCACGTCCCCCCTCCTGCCGCCACAGCAAAATCGAGCTGAAACTCGCAAAAAGTAAAAGGAGGTGGGCGAGGGGAGAGCGCGAGAGGGAGTAAAAATAGAGTCACGCGGCTGGTATAGAATAAATTCGCGGCACTGTATGTAGAAGCGCAGCCAACGAGCGTTAAACAACGTTATAATTACGCAATAAAAAGAGCCTCGCGGGCGCGCCCAATCCTAAATATCATTAAATCAGAGTCGGTGTGTATATACGCATTGTCGCTCTCGGGCATCGTTCCTGCTTTGATTCACCCTCTTTCAGAGGCGTCGCACTGGCATCGCGATAAATTTCCACGACGTTAATCCGGTCGAGCTCCTCGGGCCGCGAAATTAAAGGACGCAGAACGCGCGACCGAACTGGAAAGAGTTCACCAACGGATGTAGAGAAATAATGGAATTGGGGCTGCGCGAGCGCGTGTATCTGTGTATACGTGGGTGTAACGCGTGTAGGTCTGGAAATAATTGAATCCGCCGCGGGGTGTAGCTGCCCCGCCTGCATTGTTCTGCGCGAATGAGCTTGGCCGAGGTGCACAGGTCCACTTATCGGTGCGTAAGCCGCCGGCCGAGGTTATGCTGCTCTCTCGGAGAACCGTTCGAGCTCGCGCCTCGCGGATAAGCGCGAGATTATATGTTCCATCGTTCGTTCCGCAGGTCTTTTTGCACGTTGCGCGTTTACGTTTTCAATCGCGTGCAGGATTATCACCCAGTGTTTACCTCTTCCCGACTCGAGCAGCACACGCTCGACCACTTCCGAATTTGAATTATCTGCTTAGCAGCTAATATATCGTATAGTCCAGTCAACCGATGTCGATCATGCAGATGGCGCGTCCGGTTTTTTTTTTTCCAATTAGCGTGTACGCGCCGGCCCCGGCATAAGTCAATAGGCGGCGGTGCTCGCAGCTCCGCGCGCGTATTCGCAAATGCCTCGGATGAATCGGATATGTTTGGCCTGGGCGCTCTGTCTGTCTGTCGGGGATGCGCTGCACAAAGAAACCGAGCGAGATAGGCAGAGAGAGAGAGAGAGAGAGAGAGAGAGAGTGGATAGAGAGTGCAGGAGAGGTGGGATAGCGCGTGAATGAAAAGGGATCTGCTTCCTCTCTCTCTCTAGAGAAAGGGAGAGAATTCGCATACGTGTAGGTGTGCGTGTGCGTGGGTGTGCACGCGTTCGAATCCGCATACAGCGACGCGGAACGAACGCGTGCGTTCGGTGCGTGACGGACGGCTGAATTTATTCCGTCTCTCTCTCTCTCTCGCTCTCGCTCCCTCTTACACGCGGCTGAATACCGATTCCCGCTAGGCGAAAAGCTCCGGCGGACGTAGTATAGTCCCAGAACACCACATCCCCCGCCGTCCCGTATATACTGTGTTCCGCTAAAGGTCTTTTCATTCTCTGTGCTTCCATATAGGTATATCCAGAGTAGTAGTCTATATGTGCCTGCACACGCAAGTGCTGCAGATGCGTAGATTCCACACGGGGCTCTGCACGTTGCGAATCCTTTCAGGTGTGTGACATTCAATTCGCGGCGGGGGTAGAAACGAAGCTGAGAGGATCTTAGCGCGCGGTTGTACGGCAAGTAATGCGCTCGTATAGTAGGGGACCTACTGCGGTGTCTCGAGTCGAAGTTTCTCTGCTCACGCGTGACGCAGAGTGGAGTTTCTCTTATTTCTTTTTCTTTTTATATATATGAGAAGTTCGTTTTGAGAGTGGCGACGCATTGAATCGTTCGCTGTTCTGATCTGTCGCGAAACACTTTCTTTGTCGTATATACGAGGATTTTCCAGTTGGCGATCGCTGTGATCTATCTGTGAATTCGTTGTACGAGAAGAAGTCGAATTTTTCTTATGCGTGAAATAAAGGATTGTTGGTTATGTATTCGGATCGGATGAAATGGAGAGTCGAAAAGTGAAAAGAAGAGTGTATATATATATATACATATACACACACATTTAATAAAAGCACATTTAACAAAAGCCCGACGACGCATTTCGAAAGTGGAGGTGTGAAGCGATCTGTACGGCGAGATATAACATCAAGACCACCAGTTTTCTCAAAGTAAGAAAACTCCCGCCACTCCACCAAAGAACGTGCATCCGATCCAGAAGCATTCGCCGCCCTTCATTCCAACCGATTACCGAAGCAGCAAAAAACTTAGCGAAAGAGAGAGACAGAAAGAGAGAGAGAGAGAGAGAACGAGTAGGAGAAGAAGGAGGAGGTAGCAGCAGCAGGAGGAGCTCTGGCGAAAACGACCTTTTCATCCCTCGCGCTCGACTCGTCATCGTACTTGCGCGGCGGCGCTTATGCTTGCGGCGCAAGCCGTGCGCGCCGCAGCCGCCAACTTTCCTCATTTTCGGGCTTCCTCTGCTCTCTCTCTCTCTCTCTCTCCCTCTCGTAGCTTCCGCGCACTTCTTCGAATAATTAAGACCAATTAATATTCGCAACTCGTTTCTCCCGCAAGCCACCCGCAGTGTTCCACGCCCTGCTGCAGACTTTCGCTCTCTCTCTCTCTCTCACACTCGCACGAAACTTGTCACCTCGCTCTGCAACGAGCCCCCCCCCCCTCACTCTCACTCTGACTCTTCTCTTTGTCCCTAAGCAGAAAAATCGAATATTCCCTCTGGCCTTTTCGCTTTGCGTCTCGGTGTCAGCTGCAATTACGATATTCCGTAGGTACTATGGGAAGAGCGAACTGGGGGTGTACGAGCGCGCACGAGAATTGCGTGTATAACGGGGCGAAAAAATTTTCTACCCTCCTGAAGTGTTATATATATCGCGCCAGTTTCATTCGAGAATATGTTATATTCGGCTGCAGCTCTTTTTATCGATTCCTTTTCGGCGCTTATATACTCTCTTTTTTTTTCTATACGCGCGACTGCGAAATTGACTGAATTGTTTTTCCTTGGTATGCTTTCGCTGGATTAATTAATTTTTTTAAATTTTATGCAGATTTAATAGTACAAGAAGAGAATATGTCTATCGGAAATTCAGAATAATATGCGATTACTTTTATTTACAGAAGAACTATGTAACGTCCTGACGGGCGCACATAAGATTTAATTTAAAATATCTCCTTTCTGGACTCTCGTCCAATAGTCGGGGCTGGAGAACGTTGCCTTTTTAGACTGATGTTTTCTTATCTTATTTTAGCGATCGCGAGGAAGTTTTCTATTCTTTCTAAATTTTAACTTTTATGAAGCTGATCCACCAAACAGACCAGGTTGCCCCGTTCAAGATTGGTGGACTCCAAAAAAATACCTAAATACCAAACTGACCAAGCTGTCCCGTTCAGAGTTGGTGACTAAACTAAACCTACTGATCAAATGACAGACTTTCCTGTTCCTCTTGGTCAGTTTTCGCACTCTAAAAAAACTTCCAAATTGACTTTACTTACGCGTACATGCACTACAACGCGAGCTATAATTTTTTAGATAGAATACTTATTTTAGATTAACCTTTCTATTCCTCCTTCCCAGCACAGTTGGTTCCACTTCTCCTGTCGATTCTCTGTGGATAGGTATCTTTTTTTTGGAATAATACAAACACTAATTTTCGATATCTATATTCTTACACTGCACTTTTATTTAGCACTTTAATTTCTCTTACAACTTCACTCTTTTCAATTACAATTTCTCTTCTTATTACTCTCTTACGTTTTTGACTGTTCTAATTCTAGAGCCGCCTTGTGCACATTCTTTCACGACTTATTTACTCCACGGTTCCTGTGTTCACACTGCAACTGATCTATCAGGATTCCGAGAGGCAGCGCATCACCTCTGGATCCTCCCCCGTTTCCCTCTCTTCCTATTTCGAACAGTTTACGTTTTCTAAATTTTACGCAGATCTGGTGAAAACAACATCATTAGCTAAGCATAGGTAATAATGTGCTCTCAACAGACGCTCTGGGTTTTCGTAATCTCTAGACATTTAATTATTTTATTACGATCGCCTATGCTGTATGGCGCAATCGCTTTTCTACCTGTGCTATTATTTGCATATGTCTGAGGGACGCCATCTGTCCTAATGTTTGGTTTTTCCAGTATTATATTCCAGCTCTTATACTAATAAAGAAAACCGCGGACTGTCTTCGCTTGAAAACATTCCCTCGCTTTAGTTTCATAATAGCTATTTATTTCTACTCGAACGGTCCGCGGGCCGTTACAAATATTTACACAATCGGATTTACATCAAATATTTACATAAATATAAGATACATACAAAGCTTAGGACTTCTATTTTAGCCAAGCTATATACATTAGATTTTTCAATTTTCCCATTGAACCGAGGAGTTCAGTTATTTCTGAATTGATTTTTGGTTTCGATGTCGAAATTATCAATATAAAAGCGAGCAAGGGTCTCGCTCGAATTTTTTTTTACATCTACATCAACACACTTGTAATAACCATCGCGATATTAATAAACACTCAAGCTGAAAGGAAATCACGCGACCGCATCCATCCAATCCAATAAAAAACTTTAATTAAAAGAAAAGAAAGCCATTCAAGCACATGTAAATATAGAAACCAACCTGCGCTCACCCGTCCCTAGTCCTCCACGAACATCCCCAGCCGCACGAGGACATAAAAATAATAGACACATCGAGGCCCGAGCGACAGGCCAAAACCTCCTCTGCACGAGAGAAATCGTCGCAGTAGCAAAGGGTTCGGCAAACCACGAGGGACACGCGATCCTCCTGCAGCATAAAAAACAAGGGCTGCCTAGCATCCTGCACACGGCATAGAGGGCAGGGAAAAACTGTTTGTCTTTGCAGAGCTGTGTATTGTCGGGAAACGAGACGACGAGCGTCGAGGGATAGAGAGAGAGAGAGGGAGAGAGAGAGAGAGAGAGAGAGAGAGAGAGGAAGCGGTAGCGGTGGGGGGTAATGACGCTGTCGCAATTTCCCCGGGGCGCTTAGGAATGCGATTAAGCGTTGATGGTTTCCTAAATGCAAACGAGCCCCGTAGTAGAGGGTTTATATATAGAGAGGGGCCCAGGCGGCCTGTGACGCCTCCGCCACCGCGTCGCCTACTGCTCGCTAACCGGAGAGAGAAGGGCAATCGCTGCGTTGGGAATGGCGTTTATATGCGCCGCGTGTGGGATACACACATATATGTATATGTAGGTACGTGCGTGTGTGTGTGTGTGGGAGGGTACACGGATGTATACGCGACAGGTGACATTGGCGTAGATAGTTTCCGAAGTCCCTGTGCAGCGCGCCGCGGAATACTTTGCGCGTTAGTAGTAGGCCTGGGGAGATGGATCGCGAGCGACTGACGAGTTTCGCCCTCAGTTAAGCTTTGCGTACGCCCCCTTTCACGTTATACTCGGTTTAGTTGTAATCGTTGGCGTTTATTTTACAGACCGTTAAAAACCATCATGTGTTTTTAGAAAATATTCGATATTCAGTAATTGTAATTGTGTTACTTAAATTGATCGAGCGTTTGATGAATTTCGCTTTGTTTGTTTTGATCGACTGTGCTTATTAATTTGTTTGTTTTATTATTTGTTGCAGGTGAGTTTCATGAAGCTTTTCACTCGTTGCTGTTATACGTAAGTTATTATCGCATGACTATGGAACGAAAGTGCACTTTGAATGAACATTCATTATCTGCATATATATATAAGTAGTAATTAATTTTGAATCCAATTAAATACCTGGAGCTTCGAAGTGAAATATGTGCAGTATCGCATCAAGCGTGAATTTTTGAATAAAATACAGTTGAGCCGGTAAAAATAACGAAGCTCAGCTCCATACTGTATTATATGAAATACCCTCTAGAATTACTATTATTATTTCGCGAATATTATTATATAGTATTGTAACACGAGTACAAAGATACATATATGTAAAACCATTTATTCTGCAAGTGCCGTACACGATCTACAGGAAATTCGAAAACGTTATACAGTAGCCATACACGACATTGTGTATATCTATAGTTAAAAAATAAAATGTATAAAGTTTCGAGGATTATTTGAATAGCTGCATATCAAAGCCCTTCAACACGCGGAGCGCGCTCAATAGAAAAATTTGATACAATCGTGTAATACGATTTCAAAAACTGTCGCGGCGGCCGTTCGCGCTTTTTGCCCTGCACTGTCACTCGGGAATCACGCCGCCAGCGAAATACCTGCGCGTGCCGACAAAGTTCATCATACAAGTACGATTTTGTATTTAAAAAAAACAAAAAAAAAAACGTAGAACTCCATTGGAAATAAACTCGCAGTTCATTATTTTTACGAGTGCGTTTATTTTGAATTGAATTTATCATTAAAATAATCGCGCCCGCCGAAACGCATTTGATAAAGCAGCATCAAATTTACTATACTCGCGCCACTTGGACCATGCAGATAAATCCGAAATCCACGAGGGATCGGAAAATTATTATTTTTTCCCCCCATCCTCCTGCGAACCGCGCGACTATCTACTCAGCGTAGCTCGCATAAACGCAATTTCGCAACTCGTTATGATAGAGCGCACTCGAAATATCGCGTCCCCGCGCGGATTTTTCCACGTAATGGAAAAATCGTACGCGTGTATATATATATATATGTGTTTAATAGGGTGGGTGCGGACGAACCCGGTGGTGGCGCGCGTCGCGTTAATTAATTAGAATTCGTTCAATATCCGCAAAGATTAAGCGAGGGGGAAAAACGTGCCGCGGCTGTGCGGCAAATGTGTGTATATGTATATATATATATATAGATAGAATGTACGTGGCGTCACGTGCGAGTCCGTCGCGCGCGCTCGGCTCGTCGTCCGTTTCGTTTTTCTGCCGCTTCGGCCTCTCTCGGGATGGTGAAAGAAGGGATTCCGCGCAGACTTTTCTCTCTCTCTCTCCCTCTGCTTTGCCCTCGTGCGCACTCGTTTCCAGCGACGCATTCAGAGAGCCGCGTCGCGATACGACGGAAATATTTACGAAATGATGTCAGTTCGCCTCCGCCGCCTCTCGACATGACGTCGATTATCATTTTTCTTCTGTCCAATATCGTGTGTTGCTACCGCCTCGATGCCATTACTGCCGCTGCTTCTGTGTATATATGCGCGTCCATTCCCATTTATAGGAATGAAAGACCGCGTCCTGAAAATATAATCTGTTGTTATTACGCCTGCAAAAGAGTATTGTTTTCATATTTTGTGCGACGTATAACGTTATCGTTACGAGTATAAATAGTAGTTTGGCTTCATTTATTTATTCTGTCTCTATATGGAAACCAAAGCTTATATGGAATTTTCTAATTCAAAGCTTTTTGGCATATACTATGAAGTCGCATTTGACTATTTTGAAACCGCGAATCGAAATGAAACTACAACGTAAACGATACTGCGTTTGTATATGCTTGAAGAATCTCGGTAATTTAGTTAATGTTCGAATTCATGCGGCCATATATTTCATATCTGCGAGGACTATTTGCACTGGCGAGTTCCCCCCAATTACTCACGTTCCCGCTCGTCATTAATAAACTAAAAAAAAATTGTAAATGCAGGAAGTCACAGCGAGGTAGGAATTTGAGAAAAATTATTCCAGCGTAAAATTTCGAAATCCATATATATTCATTTAATTTTAGAACTTTGCACGAGAAAATATTAACAGAAAATGATATTTTATAAAATACGCGTGAATAGCTTAGGCGGAAATTCATAATATCTTCGGAGACACGTTATGCTTTATATTATCAAAACATTATTTTAAATTTAAAACTAGAGTACATTAAAATCGTACCGTAAAAATTCATTCCAACGAAATTCACAGTCAGATAACTTTACCGTCAGTACCGCGAAGCGAGTACGAAACTCACTGGGGGAAACTGTTCTTTCGAAGTCGTAGAAATCATGAAAAATCTTCAGTGTAAAAATAAACGCAACGGTACAAGCGATATCCTGGATTTTGATTTACAATTTTTTCGTAAAACCGATCGCGGCTGTCGCGAAGGATGAGAAAAGGCGCCTACAGTGGTAAGCCGTCGAGTCGTAAATCAGTATAGCGGCTCGCAAGATAGCAGTAGCAGTCGACAGTTTAGCGTGGCGCAGAAGAAGAAAAAAAAAGCCGCCGCGGAAATGCGTAAAGAGCGCGAAAAACCATCATCAGCTTCGCTAATTAAAGTCTTACGAAGTACGGCAGCGGCGACGGCGCGCATAGCCATTTCAGCTACTCGACTCGTCTGAAGTAGTTTGGCTCTCTCTTTCCTTCTCGTTACTCTTCGCGCGACGTACCGTGTCATTATTTCACTTTTCTCGCTCTCTCTCTCTCTCTCTTTCTCTCCCCCTCTACCTCTCCTACCAGATTCTGCTTCTGGCCTCTTTTCACCCAGCTATTCCATTCAACACCTTTTTAACTGGCATTAAAATTTTCACTCGTGCCGCTTACTCATTATCGGCACTTGTTATGTTACACTTGGATTTTCAAAAAAATTAATGTAATGCACAAATGCGCAAGTATACGCTCGCGATAAAAAGGAAAGATTCCATAGAGAAAAGTTGGAAAATCTCGAAGTCTTAATAAGCGGCTGGAGCTTTTGCTCAAGCTTGGGCGTCAGCGGAAATTCGCTCACAGCAGCGGAGATGCAGAAGAGCTAAGACAATTTCTTTCTTCCTCCCATTCGCTCCGGCAGTTCGTCTACCCCGTGAATGACGAGTCTCAGCTTTATCGTTTTTCCTTTCTCTCTGTCTCTATCTCTCTCTGTTCCTCTCGCTCTTCGCTCCACGAGGGAGAAGGAGAAGGGACGATGGTTGGTTAGATGTCGGCATAATTACAGACACACACGCGCGCGCGCGACCCAATGGCGTTAGCAGCAGCAGCTGGGTAATGTTCGTCATAATTCCCACAGCTTCTCTCTCTCTGGCCTTATCCCTCGTATCTCGTTGCCCAATTGCCTATAGAGCCCAGATAAGCATTGAATTTTCTCGTCGCATTGTCGCGATCTTATATATATATATATATATACATCCCCTCTATTCCTTACGATGGTTTGGCGTTTCTATACGCGAGCAATGCGCTATTGGACTTTCGACTTCTCCTTAGTGAATTCTGCCGACTTCTTTGTCTCCTCTTAGCCGAATATGTATGGCTTGCTTTCAATGTCTTTCTCTCTCCCACTTAGTGTAGTTCTTTATTTCTCTTCTTCTTCGCCTTCTTTTTCTTCTTCTTCTTCTTCAGGCTGGTGATTCGACGTGCACTGCGCACTAATTGTTTCAAGCGCTTGTCGCATCAGCAGCTCGGCACACTCAGGATTATGATCTGCTGTATAGTGGTAAAAGGACTTATCTTAGACGTACGTGGAATATGGGTTCACTCAAAGAGCACACACTTGTTCATAAGGTCCAAGTAACTAATTATACTAATTTCCTTGTTGCTGAATTGGTGCGAAAAAATCATCTTCGACTTTATAACTATTTTCTAGATTAACGAAGTATTGGATTTTAACAGAAAAAGCTTCGATTTATATGCGAAGATCAAAAACCGCTTGTCTTAAATATTATTATTTTTATCTATATAATTAACCTTATTTTCTATTAAAGTATCTACTTACCTCCTTAAAATTGTTATTTTGACTGTTTATATATCTCTAAAATGCATGTTTTCATATCGTGATATAAATTGTCAAAAGAGCAAAAATCTGGTTAAAAATTTTTATACAACACAATTACATTTAATTGAAATACGGAAGTATTGCGTAAGCACAAATAACTTCTCCTTTCTGCAAACTCAGAATTTAATTTGATTCTTTTTTACAAAAAATATCCCATACGAGGCATTCTGTAAACGAAAAATTGTAAAGCCGCATTCAAAACTCAATTATTATACGAAAACTATTTCAGACGAGAATATTTTTAACGTCCCGTTGCATTTTACATCGCACAAACGACTTACTCTATCCTTCGCTATTATAACTAAAAACCATGATTCCTTGGGTTAAAAACCAATTCTCTCAACACGCCCAACGAGATGATATCCCTCATCATTTACACTCGGTTTTTCTCTTGTTCATTTTTCGTCTACGCAGACTAGTCGGGATCGATACGCACACACGCGCAAATGTACACGACCGAGCCAAAATAAAGAGAGAGAGAGGGAGAGAGAGAGAGAGTGGTGGGGTAGAGAAAGAGCCGCGTCGTTACACTGAAAGAGCTCCGATGCGACGACGCTCGAATGACGAGCTTGGGTACTTCCGAGTGTCGTAGTGCTGGCTTGCAAGCTCTCTCTCTCTCTCTCTCTCTCTCTCTCTCGACGCGCCGCGGTTCCTCTCTCTACACAGCCAGCTAACATCCCCACCCTCAGCCCCGATACATAACGAGGAGCGATAATAATAAAGCGAATTATGGGGCGCGCGTTTATTCGGTCTAACAACTGCGACGCGCGCGGGCTTATTGCCATAACCGTGTTTAACGCGCTGCAGTCGCGCGTGCGACGTTACGTGTACGTATAGCGCGCAAATGGAGGTGGCGCGCGCGCCAACAGTCCCTGTACTGCAGTTACATACATGGTTCAAGCTCACGGCGGGATTTTCCACGTTTATTCTTCCTCTGTTCTTCTATTTTTTCTTCTTCTCTTTCGTTTTTTTTTTCGTTTCCTTGTTTACTCGCGTCTCGTGGTCCGGGGATATGAAATGTCCGTTTCAAGTTGGGGTCGTTTGAGCGGCGATCGATTGATTTCTTTGACCTTTTGTGCGATACCCCTTCCACCCCCTCCCCTCTTTTTTTTATCGACGCGTGGCCCCCTTAACGACCTTGTACAAACACGAGCTTTTATTGTATCGATGACGGCTTTTATTGACTCGAAAATGAGGAATGGAATCGCCGGGTTCATTATCTGGGCTGTGGCAAGTACTTTTCTACATTTTTCTATATTGATACGTACTTGCGAGTGTTCACTTTACTTTTTGTTCGTTTAAAAATGCTAGCGATCAATATCCATTTTCTTAACTTTGAAAACAACGGTATAATGTATTTTGCAAAGTTCTGAAATGGATTTATTGCTGAATCTCTGTTGCGACAATTGTCCATCATACACTGTACTTTGATTAAAGGTACGAAACAAACTTTCAAAATGCTGCGTTCAACTTAGGTATATAAGGTTATAATGCAATAGATTTTAAGCTGGTTCAATCGAATAGACAGTTTCTCAGTGAAAGCGGTTTATCGATTAGTCTTTCAATACCATAATTCTCTTTCGTAGGATTACGTATAGATGAATGCTTACGCAATTTCGGTTCGTAATCTCGCGCGTACAGAGTAGCGGCCCCTCCGAGTAATTTCGCGCGCAAAGAATATTATATACACGAGATTGCTTTATCTCGCCATTGGTGCATGGAACTCGTGGATTCGCGCGCGCGCGCGCGAGCTGCACAGCTCAAAAACCAATTATTTCGACTGTGTTATTTTCAGCGATGGTTTAACCAGCGTTGGCTAATACAAACCTTATTAGCCGCGCTCGCATTTCTATTAACCCAGTGCACAAGCGAGCAGAGAGATAGAAAATTACGTTTTTCATTTTTCACGTCATACCAATCTTCCTCCCTTTTTTCTTTCGTTTTTTTTTATTTAAATTTCTCGTAAAGCCCGAATAATGAAAAGTGAGGTAAAAACAAATTACGAGCGAATTCGTATATCGTTGCTAAACGAACGAGACGAGTATACACACACACACACACACTGCACATAAGTTTATCGCGTAAATTTAAACTTCGGATCAAGATCTTAAAATTCGTTTAATCTGACTGCTTTTCTCCATCAATCGCGCGTTACATAAATTAGAAGAAACGACCGAGACGTTGCCGAACGCTTATAAAATTGAACCTCCCTTCCTTCCACCTTCATCTCGTGCACCTTGGATGCTTGCTCTTGCGCGCGTATATTGACGGGGAAATCGATGGCCGCGGAAAACTTTGCGCGCCAAGGTTAAAACGATCTCGGTAAACTTTGACAAACGAGTTGCGACGGTTAAATGCACAATTCGGAGAAGGACGGATTCAGCGATTTCTCTCTTTATGCAGTTTGTCATCTGGCCGACATGGGCAAGTATAAATTATAAAAAAGGTAGGAGATCTTTGTGTGAGAATTCGTGTACTTTGACTTAAATACTTTCAGCCTCTATAAGGGTGAGGAAATCGATAATAAAAGGTACATCTTTGATAGGATCATGCATACAAAAACATGTATTAATTTGTCACAAAAAGAATTAATGATTTAGCTTTATAAATTTATTTTACCAGTAGTAAAATTCAAAAAGTAAGATAAAATAGACAGATTATGTAGTATTAAAATAATAATTATTCTTGATACTATAATAATAATTATTCTCATACAATTTAAATGTAAAGCAGTATTCAAGCGATTCACCCACAATTGCTTTTAAATTTTAGGACCTATAGAATGATATTGTAATTCATACCACGAGTGTCTCAATATCCTTCTTATATCTATTAAAATAAATATTTGATACGTCTGTAGTAGTTGGAGGTATATTTAATGAATCAGTATTAAAATACTTATTTTTACCATCGTTTTTCAAGACATTACAATAAAATCCATTGCACCCCCATGAAGATAAAAAGAAAATGTTCAATAGATAAAGTTTCAAGTTCTTTGCCCCGTCCTTTCGATTAAAGTAGACATATCGAGCAACGCAGAGAGTCTCGATGTGGCGGTGATAGTCGTGAGCAGCCAACGGGTACAGGGATGGGCAATTGATGACGAGTTTCAGGCGGTAACCGAAAACGAAAGAGTGGGCAAAGGGAGAGAGGAAAGAAAGAGAGAGAGAGAGAGAGAGAGAGAGAGAGAGAGAGAGAGAGAAAGAGAGCGAGAGACAGGAAGGATTTTTCGTGAGTTCCATTCATTTGGCTGGCATTTCCTGGACTCCTGAGAAATGGCGCTCGTTACCGAGTCCCTTGAATACTATCGAAGCGAGATCCTCTCTCTCTCTCTCTCTCTTTCTCTCATTCTCGACTACTCCTTATCTTTCCTTGGCTTTGGATCTCGTTTTTTTCGCGAATAAGAGAGAAAAAAAGAAATAGAAGAGCAGCTCGGCCGGATCCTTTAATTGCGAGCCTGAGCGAGTTTCGATGGAGAGGTTTGCTATTGCCAGCTATTAAACCTCGTATTGGGAAGACTTGTCAGCTTTTTACTTTTTCTTCGCTTTCCTTTCCTTTTTGGCCTAAACAAACCTAAAGGCAAGAGCCGTACTTAATTTAATTAGCGAAATGAGCTGTGCATATTTTGCTCTTTATATTAATTTTAGTGGAAACACGAGTAAGTGCTTTTCAATTTCAAGTGGTCCAATTTGTGGCTACTTGGGCTGCAATTTAAAATTTATTTATTTTTAATTTCACATATTATTGTTGAAGAAGTATAGATCGAGCATATCGTGATAAGATTTCACGATTAGGCAAATCTGATATATTTTTTTTAAGGTTTCAATACAGTAGTAACAATAGAATAGCTAAGCAATTGCAAAAATAATAATTTTAATTTACCACCACTCGATTTCTTCGAGTATCACTCGTCACACATCTCCTTTTTCACTCGGCTAGACGAGGCCCGCGGACATTAAATCACTCGATTTAAAGTTGCTCGGATATATAACTTGGGCTAAATTCCGCCAATTAGGCTTTTTTTTTCCTTATCCAAGTCATTGCTTCTCATTAGAGGGGACTTTGAAAATGAGCGGGCGGGCTGGTAACGCGGTAAGTAACTTTCTTGATCGGGTCTTCATATATTTAAATTAAGGAAACTTCTCCGAGATCCGTCCGACCTCCTTGCGAAACGCGTGCGGCGGCGCGGCGCCGGGCTTGGGAGAGATGCTCTCGAGGAGTCGAGGGTAGATGCGAAAGAGCCAGGCACGACTGTCAAATCGAATAATCAAAATTCATTTGTTCAATTTCATTCTGACGAGGAGGTGAAAGAGAGAGAGGCCAAGTTAACTGGTTTGAATCGTGGAAAAATTATAAGATTCTTTGATAATATTATATGTTTAATTTTTTAACTACATTACAATTTTTGCATAAGTGGTTTTATTAATCTATGTTTGTGTATAATTAAAATCTTATTTAGAAACTAAGTTTTCAGTTACAATTTTCCAAATTTTCAGTACAATTTAGACTCGACCATTCTGATAAAATCTTAAATATAAAATTTTAATTATAATTAATACACTTTTTTATTTTTTATTCACTTTTTTTGTCTGTACGCATGAGCCAACATGAATCACACAGTTATAATCTATTTGTATTTTCTTTTTAGTTTTTGACTTTATTCTTTCGATTACTACTCATTTTATTTAACAGTACTCTCTAAAAATATGCAAAAAAGAAAAGAGGAAAGAAGTTCACCCCAAATTCTAATCTAAAAACGAGTATTCGTACGCGGGGCGCCACCGCAAAATTTCATTAAAGACGCACACGCGAAGCAGTCGCGTCGCCGCCGGCAGAAAAATGAGAAAGACTCTCGCGCCGGAAAAATATGCAAAAGAAAGGACACGAAAAAAAAGTGCAGGAAGGGTTAAAGCAGCGCAGGGTCGCGTACCGGGGGTGAAGAAAGGCCAGCAGCGTCCGTCGCCGGGGCACTTTGTTCGGCATCTGTATATAAGCGGGGCATGACCTTGCTTTTCGCTTTCCAGCTAACCCTCCGCGGGCTATACACATGCCGCCGCGTTATATCGCTTTGCAATGCAAATTCGCCGCGCGCATAAGCGTCGCGAAACATTTGCTCCCGGGTGCAGAACAGAGGACCGAGTGGTTTTTCCCAACGCCGCACGGCTACATGTATGCTGCGCTGCTCTTTCTCGCATTCTGTGTCTTTCTCTATACCCTCGCTATATACCGCTCTATTCAACCCCGGACCTTTTTATTACTCGCGCATATGTATTTGAATCGTATTGCGAGTGCACCCAGTGCGATGATCCTGCTAATTGGATAGGTTTAAATATTCTTTATATGAAATTTTTTTTTCCCTCCGTTCTATATCTATATTGAATTGTTTTCATTTCCTAGAACGAAAGTGTGAAACGATTTTTCGAAAATTTTGCGGGCTAGAAATTTTTTTGTGCGTACGTTGGGTGAATTCGTTGCGTACGAAATTCCGACCGCGAATTCGAAAAAGTATATATCAGCCGCACGTTCGGACGCCTCTATATGGGATTTTTCGAAGTGAAAACATTTTGGCATTGCATTGCGCGGCGAACAGTGTCAATCTTTCTGTATAGATTCCAATCAAAGAGCTGTTGTTTTTTTTTTTTTTTTTTTATTCAAAAAACCGTATGTATCTATTAACTTTCGACCAACACTTCTAGCTCACAGTATTACAATATAATAAACCACAGAAAATCAAGGCAGTCCGAGCTTTAAACTTTCCCGTAGTCTCTAAAAACCTATAGGAAAGTTTTTACACCCACGAGCTCGAACATTCGTTGAACATTTGCTGTGCGAGATATAGGCGCGAAGAAAATCTTTAGCACATCCCCTTAACACAGCTGACAATGAAAAATTACGCATACTCTTGGAAGGAGGAGCACGTCGACGAGCGTCGTACTGGCACACGCAACTTTTCAATTCAATAGACTCGCTGGCTTTCTTTCTCGAGCAGATAAAGCGAGGACGGAATTCGAGCGCGCGCGCGCGACGCTCCGCAGCTGCAGCAGCAACGTCAACCCCTCAAGACAAGAGTCATAAGACAGCGCCCGACGTGGCTGTGTGTGCGTGTTCTCGGTGACAATATTTTCGGCTAGAGACCCGTGAAAGAAAGAGAAACGCCCGCTTTTCAGCATATGCGCTAGTGTGTGTGTGTGTGTGCATAGAGGGATGAAAAAGCTCGAGTCTATTCATGCGCCGAGCGCGTGAAATACGAGCAGCGATGTAGTATCCGATAACTCGATGGGAGGGAAAGTGAATCTTCCCTCTTCGCGTTCACAGTCTTTCTTCTCTCTCTCTCTCTCTCTTTCTTTTTTACTGAGTAGAGACGGGAGAGGGGGTCTAAAAAGTCTGTCGGGTATCACGTAGGGAGAAATGCGAGACACTTGTATCGGAGTGCGCGCACGAGCAAAAAGCGATGGAGATTGAAAAGGTGATATAGACACGCGCTGCCGCGCGACTACTGCCTATATGCGTTGTATAAGCTGTAAGAGAGGGATATCGCGTCAAAGGGAATGCGCGCGTCTTCCTACCGTCACCGTTGCATATTTTTTTAATGAATCTTCTGCTCGATTATTATATCCTGCGTCTCTATTTATTGCATCCTCCGCGTAACACTGCATCGCTGCAGTACTTTTGTTTCGCGGCGTCTTGTTTTCGAGTAGAGACACTGACAACGGTAGCAAATCCGTAATTGTATTTACCGCTCGTTGATTCTATCAACGAATGTCATAGGGCTAAATTATTCTTTTCGATTTACATAAAACCAATGGCTGAGCATTGTAAGTACATATCTAGCAAAAGCTCGAGTTCCACGCTAACGCATCGTGTAAAATTCATCGTCGACTCGTCGTCCACTCGCACCTCGGAGAATCCATTAACCATATTCAAATAATAACTCCGGTGATTCCGAATTATTCGCTCTTCTTCAAGAAGTACAACACGCGATAGTCTTGCGCAGCCATTAATCCGAAAGCCAAACGCAAAAGTTCGACGCTCACGCAGAATCACGTGGTAAGACAGTAGCCGAGGGGGCGACAGCCGCAGCAGCCCGAAACTTTCTTACAATTTTCATTCTGCACGATATGATAATTAATCCCGGGACGGTACACACGCACACCGCGATGAAGAGTATAGCGGTAGCCTCGGGATTCGCTCATCTAATATTCAATTTACAGCGGGGCTCGCGCCGAGGAAAAAGCCTCGTTGCCACCAGAGAGGGGAGGGAGTCGAGCGTGAAGTGCAGGGGCCGCCGCGCCGAGAGGTATTCAATTATGCAAGAATCGAAGATATACAAGGGCCTGCCGCGCGGGAAATCTCGCGCCCGTGAGTCTTCTGTCTGCGGTTGATCGCGTTCTCTCTCTCACTATCACTCTCTCTCTCTCTCTGTACTAAGCCTGCACCGAATGCCGGAGTGTACGCGAGAAGTACATACTCGAGCGCCTCTTTGGCTAGTTTCTCGGTTTTCGTTGTCTCTACTATGGCTTGTGCGCAGCTGAGCTCGAAGGTGTATAGGAGATACGCGTAAGGATTGTTTTCGTGCTGCTTCATCTATGTGCTCTTCTTCTGGTGATGCTTGGTTAGAAAAGATCTATATTATGCCTGAATTGGTTGTGCGAAGGAAGGCGGAATTAAAGATTGAGCTTCATGGAGACGGATTGCAGTCGAAATCTTGCAAGAGGGTGTTTCCATTGTGTATAGGAAATTTCTTACTTTGTATAACTCGAAGAGGGAATTCTATTCAGAACATTGCGGTATTATTATTTTTTTATTATTAAAATGCTTGCTACTGTCTGATTCAATTTGCAAATTTACTCATCTTATACCTTTATCGAAGGCATAACGGATGCTGCAGATCCTAAGAAGTCATCGAGTGCTGCGTGCTGCAACTTTAGATAGTTCCATAGAAATAGTACTTTTCAATTTTGGTAGTCAAAAGCAGTACACGGCACTTGTGCGCAGTGTCTCACGACTTTCGCATCTTTATAAATCAGAAATTCGCAATTTGCGCGAAAGTGGCGCGCGTATATATCGGGAAAGTGACGAGAGAGAAGTTCACGACTACTGGGAAATATTAAAAATGTATACCTTTAAAAGCTGCACGAGTAAACGTAGGAATGGGACTCGTACGCGCGCGAGAGCTGAAGCGCGAAAAAGGGAGAAGGAAATTTTCCAAAAGAAAGAAGAGGGGAAATAAAACATAGAGAGAAAGAGAGGATTGTGTGCACGCACGCATGGAGGAAGACGCACTCCCAACTCAAACTTGTACTAAAAGCTAGCGTAAAAAATCTTTTCTCACATTAAATTACATGTTTAAAATTTGTAGGTGCTTACATTACTTGAAAACCTCCAATTAACTACAATATGTTAAATTCTTGATTGGGGTGATTTTAGACGATACATTGTTGACAAGATAAATCTATTTGAAGATGTTTATTGCAAATATGAAACTTCGCATGAACGTCATAAAAAGTTTTCTTTTACTTGAGGAGGGTTACAAAAAAAGTAACCGAAACATTTCCATTTGTATAATATAATAAAAATGAACAGCACAGCCAGCCGTTTCATTTATTTACTTTGGAATTATAGCTGTCGGTAGAATAAAAAAATATTTATATGTGCTTTATTCAACTAAAAATTACGCGCACAAAGTGTATAATCTGTTTCAGAAGAGCAGACACTGAAGGGACCATTTTATAATTTTAGTATTTATGGCATCACCGCAAGGATAAGTGACCCAAGTACCCCATCTTTTTCAAATAGTGAAAATCTCATTTTAAAATAGTTTCGTAGCATAAACCCAAGTGCCCCCACACATACGGACGTCCACGCATACACACATACTCGTCGCCGTAGAGTAAACAAGGGAAGAATATCCTGCGCGAGAGTATAGCGACTGCGTAAGAGGTATACTGCGTGAGCAAGAGAGAGAGAGAGAGAGAGAGAGTGAAAGAGAGAGAGGGGGGAAGAAGGTAGATTTTAGTCGTCGCGACGCGAGACCGGTATTAACGCAAATAACGATAAACGCCAAGTAGCGTATATAGGGGACAAGGTAGGCAAAAAAGGAGAGAGAGAGAGAGAGAGAGGAGCGAAAAACGTTAAAAAACGCAGCAGTGTTGGTACGATGCAAGGGTGGTGGTGGCGACCCCCGAGGGTCGGATAATAACGTGCCACAATGGCGTCAAGTGGAGGAGGAACTCGAGCGAGAAAAAGGCTGCTGCGTTTTTCCCGAGAGCTTCTGCGGGAGGGACCGAGAGAGAGAGAGAGAGAGAAGGAAATGGGGAATTTGCGCGTGATACCGAGGACTTTTGGTTTTTTTTTTCTCCTCGCGCGCCGCTTCTCCCGCGCGTGCACTATTTCCGGTGGTGTTACGCTACATTCTCTTTCTCTTTCTCTCTTCGTCTCTTTTTTACCGCCAAGGGAATTAAAGGACTTTGCACGTGGATGTTTTCCAAGTTTTGTGTTAATTCGTATACTCGCCCTTTCTCTCTCCTTTTCGCTTTCCTTTGCTTTGCATCGCTTTTTTTGGAATACCGAGAGAGAGAGAGAGAGAGAGAGAGAGAGAGAGAGAGAGAGAGAGAGGCAGAGAGAGGCAGAGAGAGAGAGAGAGGCAGAGAGTGAGAGGAGCTAGCGCCTCGGGGAAAAAAGTTTTATGTAGATTTTATGAATGCAATATCAGGCAAGGTTGGGCAAGGGAATGACCCGATGTAATTTTGATGCGTGCTTGAAATTTCTTACTCTTTTTTGTTTCTTTTTTTGCTCTCACGGCCATCGACGCAGGCCTTTTATATATTTTGTGAACAAAATGCTTTTAAGCTTATTGAGATGGTCTCGATTCCACAGAATCTCGAGTAATCTCTTTGAATATTTTGCGCGCGACATCGCGCGAGGAAAGGCATTAAAGCATGGAAGTGAGAGAAGTTCTTTTGACAAATTGTGGGCTGTATTGTCGATTCTTTGTGAATTCAGGGGCCAGAATTTAAGCCTATTAAATGCAATTTTATGCATACCCAAGCAACTCGCTCCAATATACTTCAATTCTGTACAATACTATATATACAGTAGTTGCTTTTAGTCTTAGCGAAATCTGCTCTTCCTCGAGTCGTCTCTTCACTTATCTATCCCACTTATTTATGCCGTACCGCTTTTTCTGCCCTGCGATTTCGCCTACACAAGACCGCGTCTAGTCGTTCGCTGCTGCAGCACAAAATGCTCGAAGCGCAAAATCGAAGCGCTTCGAAGAAAAATAGAGAGCGAGGGATGAATATTATCCAAGAGGTTCAGTTTATACGCGTCCTCGATTCGTAGGCGTTCTTCGCGCGCACACACACGCACACACGTAGAGAGAGAGAGAGAGAGAAGGAGGGAAGGAGGATAGCCAGCGAGGCAGGAAACGAGCCGAGTGTAAATTATGATGCTCTTGAATGCTGGCGCGCCAGGCCGCTTTTATTTATTGCTCCTATGGCCCCTGCTGCCATCCGCGCCGCGGCGTCACTCTTTCAAATACCCCTGTGTCTGGCTCTATATACATCCTTTTTTCCCTTTTCTTTTTTTTTTTTCTTTTCGTCCCGAGCCGCTTCCCTTTTTCGCGGCTACGCTCTCTTTCTGCGGTCGCTCTCGAGTCGTCGGCTGCAGCAGGTTCTCGGACGATCTCTTTAATTTAACGAAATGTTGCTTGCACGTTGGCGCTTAATGAAAAAAAAGAACTTTTTTAATTGCTCGTCCGCACGGGCTCGGGCCAGCGTTGCTCTCTCTCGCTTTATTTGTTCGCGATTAGCGATGCGCCTGTTACGGCGCGGGATGAATTGAAGATTCAGTGGTAGAGGAGCGGATTTAGTCAGACCGACTCCTTTTTTTTTGTTGCCTTCGTTTTTATATAGCGCTCAGAGATACTTCGCGCGGGTCTGATGTAATTGAGGAAATAGCAAACTGAATGCGAGTTTTTTTTTTAAGGGATGTTGCGAAGAATATTTGTAAAGAGGCGAGGGGCTTAGTTTTAATTATTAACGGGTTGAACGCAATTGATATAAAATTCGTTTTATTGTATTGCAATTACCGTATACACACGCTTATATAGGAAAATATTTTTATTCAAATGTTTAATCGCTAGCGTATTTTGAAAGGTAGTTATATAATAATACATTTAAACACTCGCGTACACTATATGCACCAAAATACATTATTTCCAATTATTATCAGAATTTACAAAGTAAATAAATATAGCTTTGTAACGTTAATAATAATTTCAGTTCGTTATGCTGTCAGCGGGGCAAAATTTTGGATGCCGAAACTTAAAAGATATTAACGCTTTTAATTTATTGAACGTAAAATTCGAATTGTTATTCCATTATCAATGCACGTTAGATTTCCGCTCGTCGAGACCCGGGCTGTCAGGCACGTTTACGCATCCAATTATGCAGCAGCGGCAGCAGCAGCAGCTCTCCAACCTTCCATCTCCAATTCATGAATAGCCGGAAATAGCATTAAGGCCAATACGCGCGCGATAACTAGTTCGTCTCTCTCATAATTCTGGGTTTTCCCAGCTACGTCCAACAGCTGGAGAAAGAGAGAGAGAGAGAGAGAGAGAGGGAGGATGAGGAGGAGGATCCCATTAATTCATCGCGCGCAAAAAGTCGAGTTAATTCGTCGCTCGTCGTAGTCGTCAAGGTTCGGAACTTCCCTCCTCTCGGCTCGGTCTTGTTTCCGTGGGCCCGCGCAGCAGAAACAGCAGCAGCTGTCCGTCTCAGCGCACTCCTAATTACCTTAGCGCTGGAGTCTGCGTTAATTAATGCTATTCCTTTAGCAGTGGAGAGAGAGAGAGAGAGAGGGAGAGAAGAGGATTAGTGCTACTATGATTGTTACGAGATGTTGATCGGGGGAGAGGCTTGCATAATTTACCCGAAACTCCCTCGTTCCTCCTCCTGCTACTGCAGAGACTCGCGGCGTCGATGTAGGGTAATGTTGGTATGCCGGAGGTGGGAATGAAATCTTTAAGGTGGGAATTGAGAGATTTTACGAGAGTTTTTTTAGTACTACGATTGCGCCGGATTATCTGGCTCGATTGAGCTAGGGAACTTTTGTACTCTTAACGATTGCAGTTTATCACGTCGTTTAGTGTCGATTTTATTATATATAAATGATGGCTCGAGGATATTCTGAATTTTACTCGGTTAATTGAATAGAAATTAAAAATTTCTTCTTATACATCGTGATTGCTTTAGTCAATTACTTTTTAGCGTTGCGAATGTCAACAGGATTTCTGATTTTTTGAGATTTTCAAACTCAAGTACAATCGTAAAGTGACATCTGCTTGATTTTTAATTAAATAAAAAACAAATAGTAGCGGCATTTGTTTCCTATTATTGTACACAACTAACTTATCAAGAGCATTCACGCAAATCATATAATTGCATATAAAAAATTAAAATAATTTTGCAATCTAATTGGTCCGCCGACAGCTGAAAAACCTTCAGTCAGATAATCAAACGAAACTGAACCGGCTCGACAAAAGAATGTTCGTTTTTAATTCTGCCTCACTGGCATGTAGGGTTGTAATGTTTTCCTGGGCTAGCAGAAAAAAAAACCGGAACACGCAGAAATGAGCTTTGACGAATGAATGAATTTTTGCGCCGCGTTAGCAGCTCGAAATCGAATATCGCCGCGTAGCCTCCCCACAAAGAAGCAGTACGCCTGTCCGGTTTAGTTTTCAATTATCAAAGAATTCGCTGCCGTCCCCACCGCCGTCCCAACCGATACCCAATCCCTCCCGTTTCCCCAACCTCTCAAACTTTCACGTTAATCAGTACGGTATTTTCTCTTCGTATCGGTCTTCCGTCTGTATCGTTTGTGCCGTCTCTGTATCCAACAAAGTGTCAATGCTGCAGCCAAGAAGGCTTTGTTTCAATTTTCAACCCGTCGAACGTTCATTTCTACCAATTACATTAGTCAATTAGAGATGGAAACTTTGTGTAATGTCAGGCATCAGCGAAGAGCAACTCGTTGCTCGAGTTACACTGCAGCTGAATCGTCGGTATAGTAAAAATAATATAGTGTATAATATAGAATATGAAAATGAAAGAGATGATTTTTCTGCGATCATCTTCTATGCGATCTATATTCGAAAGTATAAATTTGAATCGACGAGCAATTAACATAACGTCAAGATTCAGAAATCACAGAGCTAAAATCACAGAGACGGAAGGGTTACACGCAAGACTAGACACCACTACCCGCTGCGCCTCCAAAAGAAATCACACACAAAGACACACGTCGGTACCTTACTTACGCCTCGATGGCTCGATCGACGCTCTCACATCGCATACGTATATATGCTTGTGCACATAAAGGGAGCCCCGCGATTCGAGTCTCCCGCGAATCCGCTATATATGTTCATTTCACATATATACATATGTAACACAGATAGACGAGTGGCAGGCGCACACACACACACATACATGTAATCCCGCTTAGCATATACGGCATAGTCGGGGGGAGGGCGGCTCAATCGAGGCGTGAGCTCCTTTGGCAGCGGCGCATTTCAATGGGCCGAATCTTACCCTCGCAGTGTGCAGGAGTCGAGCTGATGCTTCCATCCCCCCCGAACGCCAGCTCTAGAGAGGGAGAGAGAGAGAGAGAGAGAGAGAGAGAGTGGCGCCACGCGTGTGGCGTAGTTTCCGATTTTCTCTCTGTCTTCGAGATCTCGCGTGTGTGAGCCGAGAGTATGGGTCGGTGGATGGGGGGAAGAGGTTGAGGAAGGAGAAAGGACAAGAAGTCGCTTGTAACATCTGCTGTCTTTGGGTGCGACGCAGCTGGCGATCCATATTCCACTGCTCTTCGTCTCGTCAACGCTAGCGGAGAGACAGAGAGAGAGAGAGAGAGACGACCGCTCTGGATTTTAGCTTCATGCGTTGCTCCCCGGATCATTTTCTCCGAACGCGTAACATTTTTATGCTTCCGTCCTCCCCCTATACTGCAGCCATTTGTCTAGTCGATCTGCGTCGAAAACTATTGCTGCGGGGATAATACGAGCGTGTTATAACCGTATGGGGATGCTTTCCTTGGATGAATTTGGAATATTTCGAGATCGCTTTTTCGCACGATTTTCTTTTAGTATTGGACGCTAGTAATTTTTACCGTCTGTTTCTATTATACGAAACTTTATACGGATATACCTTTAACGAGGATAGCTGAGAAAAGAAATAAAAACATTCATGTCATCGCAAAAAATAAAAATTTGTATATCATGAGAAAAATTGCGATTTTCTATATTCGTCGAATAGCACATAAGCATTAAATTTCCAACAAAAATTATTCATAGTATGAATAAAGCATGTCCAAAGATTCTTGCATGGAAGGTTAAGAAAAATGCACCCATAAATCTTTGTAATAGTTTATGTTACATCTTTGAATAATTTACGTTGCTTAAACGCGAACATTCCGATGTCTTATGCAACCGACATACTAATAAGAATTAACTAAAACAGTTATGGTGCTGTTGTCGTAAAAAATGACGTGTTTCCTAGAAAATAATTCTCATAAATTTTTATAATGAAAATTTATGTGTATTAAGCTTAAATATTGATCCACTCTTTACATCTTGAGTGAATTATTACGTTCTGCATTCGATGCGCTATGATAATAAAAAGTCAATGGGAATTCATAATAGTGAGCGCGGTGCTAAAGGGATATGACGATTTATATGAAAAAGAGGATGATTGAAAAGAGGAAATAGGTTAGGGCTGCAGCTATGAATCCTTTGTGAATTTTTCTCTTTAATTAAATGAATCCGATGGGCCTCTCAACTCATTGAGAAAGTTTTAATTGAAATTATGGAACGATAATTAGGAGTTATAAAATGGAGAACTTTGGAAGCTGGCGCGGGAGGTTTTAGAATCAGCATTGCTAAACTTTTCAATATTAAGACTGGGAATTCGCTGGATCCTTATACATTAGTAGCATAGCTCCGATAATAATATAACATTTTTATAGTTTACTTATTAGATATTCATAGAATTTTCTTATTTCCTCAAATGTTTAAGAAGAAACTGCGATTTAAAAATCACAGATTAAGAGTATTCATGCATAAATATATACATATTTCATTTTACAATTGATTTAAAAAAAAAGCAAGTAAACAGCGAAAATGGAAGTTTTACTGGTATTTAATGACTTTATTTGCATACAAGCGCTGCTTTCATCGCCGTTAAAAAAATTTGCATCTCTCTATTACGAGAAAAGCCATATGCGCAGCGCAGTTTTTACTGTCTACACCTTGACTCGTAGTAAGACAAACGCGTATTACTGGGCGTGACGAATGGCTAACTCTTATGAGTGATGACCTACATTTTTAATGGGCTTCATGTAGGTACCATAATTTCATCTACTTACTCCTATAAAAAGGAAGCTGTTTTAGTGTCTAATGTACAGGATGTAATACTTTTGTCAGGAAATCTGTGCATAACTTCATTTGCAATACCTATAACATGTATTGTAATTTGAATAATAAGCATGTATAGCTATTCAGATATGATTTATGACTTGTCAGCAGATGTCAACTATAAAATTACGCATAATAGTATTGTAACAGTCTGCTTATGGAGCTTTTTAAGAATCACATTTTGTATAATATTACATGATAAAATCTTAGAAATTGGATTGGAATTATTATTAATTACCTAAAACGTGTATCGATCAAGACTCAAGCAATAGATGTACCAAATGTCATATTTTTAACAAAGAAATTACTCGACCTATATTTGCGCAAAGTTATTCAGTCTCCACTATCAAAGCGGCTATCCTAACCTATGATCTAATCTTTCAATAAATCAAACATAATCTGTAAAAGCCATTCCGTTATATACAATTAAATTAGAATTCAGCGATATAAATCAGAACGGGGCTCTCCGCTATCTCTCCACCTCACCCAAACCCTCTCTCTGATTTTCTCTCATATCGGCCAGCAGCCTATGCTAAGACCCAGATTTGCCTTTTAATAATAATCGAGCTCGGCTGAGGGCCGGTAATTACTTTCGTCTAATCGGAAATTATCGGCTCGCCTCTGTCCGCAACAATTTATTCGCGCGGAACAATCCCTCGTGCCGTGTGCACTTCCCAGAAATAGAGGAGACAGACACACACACACACACACACACACACACACACACACACAAGAGTTTGGGTAAAATTGTACATCGAACAATTGGGGACGCGCGAGGCAGTGAAAAACTAATTACTTCGGCGCTGCGGCGAACGCGAGCGGGCGAATGACAATTAAGTTGTGTGCAGGGGGCAAGAGGCGGGAACTACGGGGTATGGAAGCGACGGGAGCTCCGTGGAACACTTTGTCACTTTGTAGGCGCGAGGCGCGTCCACCGATTGTCACTTAATTTAGCGGCGCGCGCGCGTTGGTCGCGGCTACCCGGCAGCTCGCGTGACTTCAGCCGCGACGACGACGACGACGACGACGACGGGGACGGCTACGACGGTTAGTTCGAGGAACGTAAACAGGCGCTCTCTGTGTGTCTGTGTGTGGGTGTGCGTGCGTGCGAAGGATGTTTACTCGACGAATGAGCGAGGGAAATTGTGCGTCCTTCCCTGAAGCTGTTTAATTCTATTATGTTTTGCACTTTGTTCGTGAGATTTCGTCACCACCATTTTACTCGAGTGTTGTAAACAAAGTTTTTACCGTGCATACGAATTTCCTGTTTTTGACGATTATTACACATCGCTTTCGAAATCGATATAGGTTTATCTGTTAACAAAATTCTAATCTATTCGAGGAATTAGCAAATATAACATTAACCCGGCTTGAATAAATTTTTAACCAATTTCGAATGTTTCGTTGATGCATTTACCATTATCAATGGAAGTTCTACTATTATAGTCTAAGCTGTTGAAATATAATTAAAAATATCTTTCTACAGTTTTCATTAGCAGCAAAGTCAGCAAAGATCTCAAAACTAGTAGTAGTGCCATTGAAACTAATCTCTATGCTGCGGAAGTCTAAAATGTTTGTACGTGCACGCATAAAGGATTAAGTTAGAAATTCAAACCGCCCTTTATAACGGTAATAGTCAATGAAAGTGCGCGCGGGCCAAATACCCAGTCCTCATTGATAATAAAAGCATGACTCGCTAAGTGAGTTCCAAGTATAGCGAGCGTCAGGAGATTCTCGTGGAGGCGCTAAAGACGCGTTCGACCGAGGCGACTGCAATAATCGACATGCAGAGCACGGGCCTTAAGTGAGTCTCTTATACGGAGGGAGAAGGGCCGAAAATATCGGATAACGAGATAAAGTTTCTAAAGGCGAGAGAACTACGTCGCTCTTGCGCATCAGCCCGCGATTCTCCTTCTCCTCCTTCGCGCCTGCACTTAACATTGATATTCCGCGAGAGCGTTTGCCTTAATGCTCGCCTTTTGTCTTTAGAGCCGAGGCGATCATTTCCAAGCCAGCGACGCCCGAATAAATGGGCCGCGATGCCGACGCTGTCTCATTTTGTAACACCGCCGTGGCAAGGGCTACTACTTGCCGATGCACGTCCGCTACGCCGCTCGTCTAAGCTTGAAATTGGCGGATTTGTTATACAGGGACTCGTGTAGAAATGTTTGGTCGATTTATGTTGCGATTTATTTAAAATTATACACTGAGTTGACTTAGGATTAAAGGAACGATTACTAATGACTCTCTGACGGAAAAGTATATAAAACAAATAAAATTAGTTCCAGTTAGGAGCTGCACCATCTATTGTAATATTGTGGAAAAAAAATGTTAGATTCTATATTCGAATGTTTGATCAATCCAAACCGAGTAGCAGTAGTTTATCAACGAATAAGTTTTCATTCGCAATTTGCAACTTTTTCGCTTATCAAAATGTAGTCCATTGCATCAGCAAGTCCGAAACCAAGCTAGAAAAAAAAGCTCGAAACCTTGGTAAAAATTGCCACCTATAACGGACCACTGCACATAATCGCGATAAAAAAATGCTCTTAATTGCGCTAGTCCATGCGAAGCTGCGCTCTTGTCTGCCGTGTGCAAAATACACACGCACACCCGCATGCGGCCAGCTTGCGCTCTCTTGCGGCGATATAACTCGATACAGCGGCGGCTCGAGCGTAGATTAGCACGCGACCAACGTATTTATGAGAAATGCCCGGCGGGCAGCCGCACTCGCTCGCGCCCACGGAAAACATCGCCAATTCCCGGCGCGATTGCGCTTCCATTTCTCTCTCTCTCTCTCTCTCTCTCTCTCTCTCTCTCTCTATCGTTCTCTCCTCGTCGATCTTCTTTATTTTTTTTCTCTTATTCTTCTATTTTTTTCTCTCTAGCTCCATCGGCGCGCGGACGCTCGAGAGCCCGAAAGACAAACTGCCGGTGGCTCTATACACTCTCACTTTTGCCGCCGCCGCGCTCTTCTCTCTTCTATTGTAAGAACTGGGAAGGAGAGAGAGAAAGAGAGAAATTCCTTTTTAGTCTCGTTAGCGATGGCTGATATACTTGGGAGCTGATTCGAGCTTATCACGTAACTTTAGTGTGCAGTTTTGTAAACGTGATTTACTGCCTCGGTCAAAATTACTTTTATTACCTGAATACTGCAGATTTCGAGAAAGTTAATTTTTAGTAAATGATTAATGATGTTACTTTAAAAGATACACATCGCGAAATAAGGGTTTTAGAGCATTTATTTACCCAAATATTCACTATATGTATGCGATACTTAAACATCTAAGATTTACAATCTTAACTTTAAATACTGAAATTTGATCATGTCCAAGGAACTTTATAACAAGATTAACAAAACTATAAAGCACCGAGAATGTAACCCAATCGGCATTTCCGCGGCATCCACCAAGGCAATATAAAAGCCTCCAATGTGTATAAAAGGTTCATCCACACTTACATAACAAGGGGTGAGATCGATCGCAATGCAGCGAAACGAGTGGCCCAGTTCTCGATACTTTGCACCCCCCGTCCCCTACCCTCTGTGTTGTCTTATTCTTTTTTTCGCCCTCCCCCCTTACTGCCTCTCGTAAAACACGAAAAAAAAAAGTTTAATAGCCTTACGGTGGGCGGCTCAACGCATCTAGCTTTTACGATAAATGCCTCCACGTACTGCACAACTCACAAACTCATCTGTTTTCCCCTTTTCTGTTTCTCTGTGGTGTACAGGCGCCGCGGCTGCGTCCAAGGTCTACGTGGACGCTCTGTCGAGGCTCGCCAGACAGGCCCAACTCGGTACCTGGGGTGGATCTCAAGATGTTGGTGAGTACATTGATTTTTTATCTGTCTCTCTGTGCGTGTGCGCGTGCGTTTGTGTCTTTGCGAGCGAGTGTATATATTTGCGTAAGAGTAAGATAAAGCAAAGAGAGTCGGCGAGCGACGCCGTCGCTTGAACTAGTTTCGAGACGGCGGCGCGACGGCATTGCTATTTAACAAGGCTCTTTGAGAGAAATAATTAGTGCGATGTATTACGGATGAGGCGAGGATACGCGGATGACGAGCGCGACGCTTTCCTTCGACGCTCCCCTGATATATGCACTTTCCTTGAGGATTACGTCTTTGCGGACCGAGGATATGCTTACCTGCAAGGCGCTTTTCGCTGGCGTATAATTCTTAGTGAGTAAACCAGTTAGTGGAAGAATTGATTTCGAGCTATCCCAAGAGAGTAAAGTTCGTGTATAAATTTAATTAATCTCCTTTGATCTTTGTATTGAATGTTATTTTTTTCTTTTTTATTTATTTGCATTGGATTTGAATTATACAATTTAACTTATTTAAAATCTATTTGACATTAAAATCTGGAGCGATCGGAAATGTGACGACCCGGAAAGTCTGTGCGAATTTGATAAGATTCCGTGCCAGCAGTTGCACTCTACAATACTAGATACGCGCAAATCGACCGTCTATACCTTTCGTGCCAATATTTTTCATCCTTTAAAATTGGAAATTTTAGTTAATAAAAGAAGAGAAGCGATCTCGTGTGTATTTTATTTCACATTATATATATAAGTTATAACACGAAGCTATAAATGCGATAAAATACCAACAGCGATATTCGAATCAACGAGTTTGATACAGCGTTGGCGAGTGAACCCTCAGCTCGCTGAATAGCAATGCCAATCAAGATGAGAAGCCCCTGATCACAGCTCAGTCGGCAAATACGCGCGAAAGGCCAGCTTCGTTATTAATAATAACGGCTTCGCTCCAGCAGCAGAGCTCGTGCGATTCCCACGCTCTATACGTAGTGTATATAGGGTCCAGAAAAGGCAGCAACAGCAGCAGCAGCAGCGTTAGCAGTCGACACCCGACGCGTCAGCTCGTCGGCGCGTCGGGCGCCGCGAAGATCATAAAATCGCGCGCTGCGAGCTCCGTTTTAGGCGACGAACTCACGTACACCGCGTTAGTGCGGGAAAATGAATTTTCGCGACGAGCGCAGCTACCAGTCCCGTTTAAAGCGCCTCCGCGTCAAATGCACGTATATATACCGAGACCACTGCCGCTTATACTAGCTTATACTCCTCGCGTGCAATATGTGAGCCGGAAACGGAGAGAGAAGGCGGGGAACAAAGAAAGGGCTTCCAAAGCCAATATAGCAGTAGCAGCAGCAGCAGCCTCCTTTTTTAACCGACACCTTAAGCCCGTAGCCACGGAGATTTTCCGCCGTAACGAGATCATCGCTGCGCGCACCGTGTGTGTGTGTGTGTGTGTGCGTGTAGAGCAGCGCGGGAGCGATATGTGAACGCGGCCGGGTATTAGGTGTGCGGGTCGACGGCCTGCAAGTGGACCTTCTGGTCAGTCGCTCTTTGTTATGGATGTGGCGACAAAGAGGCGGAGCGAAAGAGAGAGAGAGAGATAGTTGGACTTGTAGGAAGCCCCGCGGACTCTGCCGCGCTCACCCTTCCGAACTCGAATCCCCCCCTCTCTCTTGCTCTCTTTCTTCCTATCCTTCCGACAACTTTGTATCCGTCTGTCTATCCGATGTACTGTACGGGGGACACGGCTTAGAAGCGGATGATTTCGTACCGATCCTAGTGCTATGCAAGGGTTTATACCAATGGGTTTTTAGGGTAATTGGGGTGATTGCAGGGTATTGCCGATGTGATGGGAACGATGGTGTCGGGGTTGTATATCTTTGATTGGTTACTGCGGCAATAGGTCAGTATTACACTGCTCCGGTAAGCTCGATGGATTATGGTTGCGAAATTACTTTTAACTAATCTCATTTGAGTATTTCGTGAAACATATTCCACGTCATGTATGATCCATACACGGAGAGAAATTGTCTTAGAAAGATTCTAAAAAGATTCTAGAAAAAGTACTATATTATTTATTAATTTGGGGACAGACTTGAAGTTTAGGAAAGAATCCAAGAAAGTATAGTAATTTTTATTTTCTCTTCCAACCTCTTTTAATTAATCAATTTATATGAATTTATTTTAGATTTTAGATTTTAATTTGGTTGTACAATTTAAAGAATATGTTTTAAATAAATAATATTTTAGAACAAAACTTTACCCTGATGTGGATTCGAACCCATGTCCTTCTGCATATACGAAGCCGTGCACTTACCGCTGCGCCGTCATGACCATACATGTATATATTCAAATGGCTCTTATATGGTACACTTTATATATTATATGTAGTATCAAAACTTGGTATTGTTGTGAGTTTTTACAGCATATTACTGATATCAATTGATATCAAACGATATTACAAACATTTACTACAATATTTATAGTTGAAAGATGTACTTTCGGAATTTTTTTCTCGGAAACGATGAAGTTTTGAAGAAATTCGTAAAGTATAAAAAGTTCTTAGAATTGTCCGAAGAATACATGTAAATTTTTTCAAAGCGTTTCGAGCAAATTTTTAATTTTGCAAAAAATTGTAAATTGCAAAGTTGCAAAAATTCCTTCAATCGTTTTGAAAACATTCTAGTGAATTCTTTGATCAATTTCAAGTACTTTTTACTCTTGATGAGATTTTTCTAAAAGTTCATCGTTTTCGAGAAAAAAATTCATGAAATTTTGCAGAACAATTTCTCATTCCCGGCGCCATTTTGAAAACCCCAAGAGGAAAAATCGATTTCCAAACCATATTTCCTTAAAGTTTAGACATTTATTCCACGGGTTAATGAGCTTCCAAGTTCATTGCAGAAGGGAAACGTATTGGAAATTCGATTTATAAAGAAAAAAAGGATGGAAAAATCACGTTTTTCTTTGTATAAACTAAATTTTCTTATAGTTTATAAATTTTTAGAAAAATTTAAAGGTCACCATCAGAAAGAGAAAATCTTAACCTATAAAAATATGTATTTTCTTAAAGATTTACTAACAAATTGCGTCTTTAGCAGAACGATGAAAAAAGAGTGAAATTTATGCCATCTTGGGCGTTTACGGGTTAAAGTGGTAGGAAATTTTAGCACACAGTCTAGTAAAATGCTTAGCTAATACACCGATAAGAAAAACTACCATACTTTTTAGCAAAATTTCTTACCGATTTCAGTACAAATTGATATATATGTAATAAAATTTACTAATTCTACTAATGATATTATTCTAATTCGTTTGTAATTAGTATAAATGTAGAATTTTACTGTATTATTTAAGAGGATGTCGGAGCATCGCCTCTCCTCAATAGTTCGTAGTTCCAAGTTTTTGGAAAAACGATAAGTCCAATAAACCTCATATTGCACAGAATAATTAATTATAGTTAGCACTAGGGCACCTAACTCTTAACATTTCTTAAAATTATAAATAAAAAAAGTTACACGCAGCAATAGGCATACCCATAATTTTAAGGTTAACTTTCAATGAATAAACACCTCTTACTAGTTCCAAGTTTTTGTAAAAACGATAAACCATAACCACATGAAATTACACAAAACGATTTATTATATTGAGAACTAGAGCAAGTAACTCTCAGAATTCATTTTTACCATTAATAGAAAAAGATATAATCGAATAAAGAAATACGTTTATTGCTCCGACATCCCC
>UELU01136034.1:5319-32796 GCA_900490025.1 Megastigmus dorsalis | reverse complement strand
CGTAAACAAAATGTCTGTTATCTTATGTATGGATTTTAAGTTGATACTTGCTCTATTTTTCGCATTTATATAACTTGTGTTTACGTTAGTTATACTATGAAATTACTATCACACTGTCACCATTTTAGGAAAAATTTATTACATCTTGAATATCGAATGTATAAAACTATAATTATGTATACTTATATACTTACTAAGTGATATACAGTCCAAACTCGGACCTTATCGCAAATAAATCATATTCAAATCAAATCTCTCTCTCTCTCTCTCTCTCTCTCTCTATCTCTCTCTCTTTCTCTCTGTGTGTATTAAATCCGACGGATAGGACACAGGAATACAGGGGTTGAGCTGCTAGGGAAATTATATTAGATCGGATATATTTATTTAGTCGGATTCTCGGCGAAAGTTAATAGTGCCGACCGGCTTATGTGCGCGATGTAATTTCCGTAATAATAATGAACAATTGGCTTATGGTGATTTTTAAAAGGGCGAGAACTTTAAACTTTCTACTATAATTATTGGTAAAGCTTATTTTGTGGAAACAATGCCTGGGATGCAATTCAGTTTTCTTTGGAATAATTGATATTAGGTATTGTTGGAAGGACTGAATATATATACATGCATATGTAAATATATTAAATGCATAATTAACCAATGGCATTCGAAAATTCACGCGATAATGTCCGATGCTAAGTAAATTCTGAAATTAGAGATAGATTAAATCGACTTGGGCAATTGCGCAATAACCCGTGGAAATATAAATTTCATTGCGCGCCTAATTTCCAATTATCGCATTCGATTTGTTATAGCCAATCGCGTAACCATAGCCCAACCGCTTTATATACACACAGAAAACACGGAAAATTATAATCACGAATATCGCGCGCGCGTTTAACTGCACCTGTGCCAGTTAACCAATTTTGTCCAGTCCATAGACATACCGTCCGCCATAACTAATCACTCGTCCCCCGTTTCCCCAAAAAAAAAGAAGTCGGAAAAAGGTATATAGGAAGCGAGATCCGAGCTTGCGTACCAGCTGCTACGCACATACACCATTAATTTATGCAATTTATGCAACAATTTGACGCGCATACCTAAACGCGGTTATCGCAGAGAAAGAGAGAGAGAGAGAGATCGCGTTTCGGCCTCAATATACGTACCAGCTCTTTCGAATATTATCCCGTGAAAGGTATACGTGCGAGTCCGAGCAGAGTTGAAATTTCATTATGGCCCGATCATATTTGTTCGACACGGCCCAAGCATCTCCGCATATATGTTTGCCGATTACATCGCTTCGCTGCTACACCCTGTAAGCGATGCGCAAATACATTACGCTCGGCAAATTTACCTTCTTTGCGATTATAAGATTTCTAAGCTGCAGTTCAAAAATTATCGTGGTACTACCTATTTCATTCGGTCATAGAGTTAGTAAGCAAGTTACTAGTGTACTTGGCTAAGCCAAAGTATATTCTGCGATTTATACACGGAGAAAATCGAGGGATAGAATCTACTCTTCCAATGCTAGAGCAGCGCTAATCTCTTCAATTAATTATTACATCAAAATCATCGTTTCAATGCCAGATGTCGAGCAGAATTTCACGCAACGCAAAACTAGTCAACTAAGGAGTCAAGACGCAGCTCATTGAATCCAAGAAGAGCACCAATTTGTCGGACATAATTCGAAGCCAGGTATATATATATATATATATACATCTATTCGTAAAAGCAGTCGCCGGGCCGAGATTATTCCACGATTATTCCGTCCTTTGTCTTTCCTCATCTCAATGCTAAATGTCAAACGACTGCGCGCGCGTTGCCCTCCGAGTTCCAAAGATTGCGATGTACAATGGAAGTGAGAGAGTGAGAGAGAGGAGAAGGTCGGATACTATAAAGAGACGAGGCCGCTAACGACGAGAGGCGGCAGAAGTGCTTCTCCCTCGCGAGCTGTCCGTAACAACTCTCTCTCCGCCTTATCTGCGTTACTGCCAACAATGAGCCGCCGCCGTATATATAGCGCTAATGCATCCGTGGCTGCTAACGATTCCGGCGCTATAAGGGACCGTGTTTCGTGGGAAGGACGCGTAGAAAGTCTTGTTCTAACGCTGTTCTTTTTTTTTTCGACGGGTGGGGATTTTAGCCAGCGGATTTAAACGTCTGTTGCGTTGAATTGGGGACGAATGAATTTCGAGTTTTTACGCCGTTTGTTGGAAGGGTTGGGTTGGGTTCGGGTTTTATTTTGGACACCTTTTTCGGTGCGGATAGAGTAGGTTTGGAGAAAAAAAATGGAAATTCGAGCTTAACTAGGGTATGACTGAAAGGAAATTCCGTTTTCTATTCAGATTGTTATTTTGTGTAGTAAAAGTAACTCTGTGTAGTAAAAGTATATTTTAAATAAAACGAACGTGCACTGAAACGCATTTAAAGTATGAAAATTTTTTGTGGTTTAATACTGCTTTACAGCGCTCAAGTGCACTCAACAAATTTTTGAATATTTTATGTTTTTTTATAGGTAATTACTGTAATTATATAAAAACGCATGTATTACGAGCATTGATATAAAAAGGAAAGTTATTAATAAATTTCGAAACTTATTATAATAGTGTATTATGTCACGATAAAAGTTGTTATGCCCAACAGGAAAACAATTATTAATCCATAAAACTAACTTTAATTGCTTTGTCAATAGTTTACTACATTTCCTGATATTGGCATCGACGTTGCGTCGGAAAAATCTAAATTGAAAAAAGTTTCGACTTATATTGCAGTTTAAATGCAACGCGACAGGAAGGGAAGCCCTCGATATATCTAACGTCGTATGAAAAAGTAGTAAAATCCCCTGCTCAAGTCGGACATAATACGCGTATGAAAATATTACGTACTTCGTGTTATTGTGCAAACTTTAAGTGTATATCACGAGTTTTCCAGCCAGTAGTAGCAAGTTCAATTTATAGCCCTGGACTAACGATAGTCATTTTACAGATTTATAATTCGCTCCCATCCATTTTCTTTAATAATTGAAATAGTCGTTTAAAATGTGCATTAGCGCGCAAACTTTTTTTATGCATCTAAACATTTGCCTCGTTTATTCGATAAGGTGAAAGTGGAACGATATAACGACGTACATGCAGGGGAATATTATGCGAAACAGAATGAAAGATGATCGTCGCTTCCTTCGCGAAGCCCGCGCCCATCAAGTAATGTCTTTTAATAATATCCTCATTAGCTTACGGATTTTTCGGAAACTTCACTTTTACAGCCCTTAACAGTGTTTCACTGCAGCGGCAGTGCTGCCGCTGCTGCTGCTGCAGCTTGGTTTTACAACTTTTTGAGTTAGCGCAATGTTATACGTTTGAGCCATGCACTCTCCTATATCTACCCGAGACCTCTAAAAGTTTTAAGCTCGGATAACGAGATACAGCGTTTTTTTTTAAACACAGGCGCACACACACATTCTTAAAGTTAACAAAACAAATAAGAAAATTTAACGAGTCGAGAGAGCTTGGGAGAGTAAAGGTATAGTTACACGCCTCGAAAAGAGATCTGCATTTACGTGCGACGTATATTATACCCTTTTAAAAATGGTCGTCTCCTGCACATACATGGAATCTATCGATTGACTCCCGAGCGTCAATGAATTGATTTTCTCCTTGTTTTCCTCTCTTCCCACGAATGACACAAAAGAGGTCCGAACTCTCGCTGAAATATACTGTTTGCACGGAGAAACACGCATTACTCACTTCCCCTCGTCCTCGCAATGCACCAAAGGGAGACGGACGTAGTTTTAATAAAAAGTTTTCTCTTTTATTTGAGGAAAACTGGCGCGTTACGAGAGTTGCGTTAAGCGGTGTAAAAAAAAGAGGGAAGCAGACAAGGGGGGTGGGTGGGAAATGAAAGGAGAGCAGAGTGAGAGAGGCGCGTGACTCGAATGTGCTCTCTCGCGTTAAAGTGCAATTTTTCCATTTTTGCGCTCGCGCGGGCCCGTTTGAAAAATTACGAACGTTATGTGTCGCCCGGTTTTCTCTCGTTCTCTCTGTGTCGGTGAGCGGGCAGCTCTTCCCTCCTCCCTCATCACGACCCTACATTCGTTATTTGTTTGAGGGGAAAAAGTAATATCGTCAAATTGGCAAAATTTATTCCTCGACTCCACTTCGCGCGGGTGTGAGGAAAACCGGGGATGGCCCAGCGTGTGACGTGTTCCCGCAGCCATTTTCATTAGCGTTAACTAAGAAAGTTTATCTAACATTCAGCGGGTCGAGTTTACGAGCGGCGCGTCATGAAAATAACTCCAGTCGCTGCGAGAAGCTGGAATTTTTTTTTGTTGTATTGTTTTCTTCTCGATAGTCAATTCCATTTGCACCTAAACCTACTGTTAGATTGTGAACGCTATAATTTTGATTATATAGGTATTTAGAAGCGACATTTAACGAGGAAACAACTTTAATTAAACCAATCGGGTGGAAAAAAACGACCTATAGCTGCGTAGAAATAATAATTAATCAATGAAGCGGTGCCAGAGAGAGAGTTTTTAATATAAAAGATCCGCTGCACTGCATATCGATCGACCCAATTTTCAAGCTGGTTAGTATGAAAGAGGAAGAAGGTACTCGGAGCCTCTTCAAATATTAGCCGTCGCAACCGATTTCGGAAATCATCCACTTCCGATGAATTGTTTCCGGTATTATGGTAGGCGAATATTTAAAGGGTCGGAATCTTCTCGGTATAATGGGACTGGAAAATTAGGTCGATCGGGAAAGGCTTTCTTCTTATAGCGGCCGTCAAAAGAAACGAGCGAGCGCACGCGCGCGCCGTGCTACTATGCTTAAAAACTTTTCAGACCGCGGCGAGCGATTATTCCATGCGGCCTCACCGAGTCATCCGGCTTTCTCCTCCGTCGGCCCGCCCCAAGTTTATCAGCTAATTTCTCAACTTTCACTTCCCTTAAGAGACCGCATTTATTTTTTTTATTATTTTCCTTTTCTTTTCTTTTCTTTTTCCTTTCTTATTCTCATTCTATTTTTCTTCGTTTTTTCCTTCGTCATTTAATTAAACTTCTTTTTCGCACTATCGAGAACTTTAATAATCGAGGCTGGAAGTGAATCGAAAAGTTCCTGTCTACTTCGTATTTACGTCCAAGTGATTTCTCAACTTATACGCGACAATATTGTTTTATCACAATTTCATAGTTTCGAGGTATTCGTTTCTATCACAAAGCTTTATTCTACGCGAATTGCACGTTTCTAAATTAGATCCGGTCGGTTTTATTCAGCTTTAAAAGTCATTTCCTAACATTTCCACTACCAGACTCATAAAAAATGTAACAGCCCACAAATCCACCTTGAGTCTGAGGGATTCCATTCATCATTAAACTCCATCCTCATGACACCGCGACCACCGCAGTTCTCATCCATATTCAAGCAATTCGCAAGTCGCTCGAAATGTCAAAAAAAAAAAAAAAAAACAAAAAAAAAACAGGAGACGGCAGAAGCAAAAGCAAAAGCAAAAGCTCTCAATTAAAGAAGCTAAAGGTCAGAATTCGCGTCCCTCCATCCATTTGCAAAGCAACGCGAGCGACAGTCTTTGTTGTCGCAGAAGGAAGGGGATATACAACGCAGAAAGACGATGTTTTTACAGGGACACACACTGAATTGATTCGCTCTGAAGCGAGGCTACGGAAGGTATCGATTCCTCGTTAAAGTCAACGCATTCCCCTGCGGTGGCCCTGTGTCTCTCTCGTTCCTCTCTTGCAAGAGTTACGAAGAAAGGGAAGCGCGGGAAGGGGAAAAAAACGATAGTCAATCTTTTACCTTTTACCTCGTTATGCTTGCTTTTGAGATGCGTGCAAACGTTCCCGTGTGTGTGTGCATGTGTATCTGGAAAATGCGTGTTTACTTTGCTGTTGAATATTGATAAGTTAGGTTGGAGACAATAATGTAAGAAGAAATAACTGTATTATAAGGGTCGTGATATATAGAGGTGCGTTTAACGATAGAATAATTAAAATGAGTTTGGCAAGTAGTATGACGGGAATCTAATTAATTATAGACTAAAGATGGGACGTTAGAAGAAAAGAGGGTTCAACTTTTTTTACTGCGAAATCAAAAGAATTTATAGAGATTCATGCCTTTCTGAAAGCACTCTTTGAAAGTTTTATTTTATTGAGTTACTTCTCGCGGGGTAGATTATACGCGTACATATATAGGCACGTATATATTCAGCATAGGGGCTAATGAAAATAATTTGTTTCGATCGTTTTGTCGAGACTCGAGGACGGCTAGAGACCTATACATCGATGGGAAAATCGATCGAAGCGCTTTGATTGAAGCAGGGAACGACGCAAAACTGCCGCGTAAGTGTTGGATAGATATATATCGAAAACACACACATACAT
This sequence comes from Megastigmus dorsalis, assembly GCA_900490025.1. Lineage (NCBI taxonomy): Eukaryota > Metazoa > Arthropoda > Insecta > Hymenoptera > Megastigmidae > Megastigmus > Megastigmus dorsalis. The sequence goes on along the minus strand of UELU01136034.1, from coordinate 26,408 downwards.
ACACACACGCACACATACACATACGGACGAATGGAAACGTGGAACGGGATGGAAAATTTTTTTTTCCCATTTCGACAGTTCGTCGAGTTCACCTTTTTTCTCTTTTCCTTGCTGCTCCCAACCTCCTTTTTTTTTACATTTTTTAACTCTAACGCTCTCTCATTCTATTTTGCAATTGTCGGCTCGATCATCCAGACGTTCTGAATCGCGCGCCGGCTGGGAAAAAAAGAGAGACGGAGAAAGAGGGCAAAATAAAAGGCGGGTACATTAGCCCGTCGACGACTGACAGTTTCGTAACAGAGCAGCGGGACGAAAAAGAGTCGCGCCGCTGCTGCTCGATTCACCGAGATGCAGAGTTAAATTTTCAAATATAAATAATACCTCTTAGGCTTCGAATGTATTTTCTTTTAACAATATCGAATCGCGGTGTCCTTTTATGAAGCTGCCTTTCACGCGATATTCGCGGCGTTTTATATATTTTAATTACAACACAAGTTCTGGCTTTGTATAAAGTGAAATGTGTACTCGGGCAGCCGCATTGTGGGATTTTAAAAGGAAATACACATGCGCTGTGATAATTATACCGGATAAATAACCGCAGATTTTCATTATTGAAGCGGTATTGAAAAAAAATATTTTATCCGCATCATCGATCAGTCATAAAATAATATTATGTTACTGTAAATATCCCCAATCTTCCAGCTCGAAAATTATCTAGGTACAATCGTCATTTACGTTCCACGGAACACGGTGAAAAGAAAAAAATCACGCGGCATGCGCGGGCCATTGTGCCGCTAATTACACCACGGCGCGCGCTACGTATTTAAGTCTCGCCTTACTCGCACGCCTCCCTCACTCATTATCGTCTTTAAAATAAAGCCAATAGCCGCAGTCGCTCGTGCAGTGCCCTTAATCGTTATTAATGCACCGCTGCGTATATACTCCCTTTGAGATTCATTACCTGGACTATCTGTGTGGGCGTATGTGCCTCTGCGCGCGCGAGAGCGGTGAGTCAAATCGACGTCTCCGGCGGGCGCTTGCATTGTTCGCGAGAAGAGAGAAAGAGAGAGAAATGTCGCGGGGGAAAAAGAGGAAAATAAAACGAGATAAGAGTTCCGCCGCGACTTGGGGTTGTCCCGTGGGACAGGAGGGCGGGGAGAGGAGGCTTATTGAATCACGTAACCTGATTACTCATTCACGTAATGGCAGCGTCGTGTTTTGTTTTCTTCGCGCGCGCGCGCTCCTCTTCTTCCCTTGTTAATACGCCTCTGTCTCTCTTCTATCTTCTTGCTCTCTTTCGCCTTTCTTCCTCGATGCTTTCCTGTCGTTTCTTTACTGTGACGCGCGCGAGCGCGCGGTTTTGTTTGTTTTGGTTGCTTTGATCGTTGCTGCGCTGCTTTTTCCCCCGTTCACCGTGACTGAGCGACTCGAGATCTGCTCTCTTTGTTTTCTGCAAATTAGCTGAGACCCGCTCAAGGATTTCTTTAAATTTAAATCATAATTTCCTGTGTTTCCATGGAACGGTTTGAACTTGTGGCCTGATAAATATTTCTCGCAAATCATTTGTGTATGGCGAATTCACTCGCATCGTGTACCTGTTTAAAAGTATATATTCGACTGTTTAAGTGGAGTGTCATATTTTCGAAATCTAAGACGCTGCTCGCATCTTCGCAGTCTAGCGAAAGACAGCCGGGAGAAAATATAATAATCCCGCAGGTACAGTGCGGTTATACAATGCGCTGACATTCTATGAATATCACATCGGCATCGCCGCCATATCTCGGACTCGGTATTGACGTGTACCTTAAATATGCGCTTCGCATTCTTTAATATAAGAAGACGTAGCCGTATTAGCGCGTGCAGCTTCGCGTCATTGAAAATTCACCATTCGTACGCGGTGTTGGGAGGCATCGACGCGAACTGAAAAGGGAAAAAGCGGAATCTCATCTTCTTTTCTTCGATTAAATGTAGTTGTCTATGTGGTGGCTAAGCTTATCAGCAGCGGGATGCGAGGGATGCAAAAACGCGCGATATCCTCGTGGTCTTTAATCATGCATAATTAACTGCCGAGGTGGATTCTTTTAGCTTTACCTCTCTATACGTTCTCGATCGATGTAATCGAGCTGAACAAAACTGCACAAAGCGGGTGGTTCGAGCTTTTTTTCCAGCTGATCATTATTGCTTTGGTATACTTTTGTAAATATTGTGCAGTTCGATGATTGGAGATTATTGAAATCTTATTATAGTTGCGGTAGGTTTAGATGTTGCATGCTGCTCGTGGGGTGAAGGGAACGGGAACAGTAATCGATTTGAAATGATCAAATAAATAAGCTTATAAAGTATAGCTTGGACGAAACGAGATTGTACCCATAACATGAAAGTATTAGTATCGAGAAGAAATGGGCAGATGTGAAAAAAAGGTGAATCGAGAAAATCGGATTTTAGATTCCAGTAGCGATGGGAAACATTTCGTAATAAGCTTACTTTTTGATTGATTCTTCAGTTAATAACGTGTACGAGCCGAAAAAGAAATTTCAAATGCTATCATTAAACCGAATGGCTATAGCGGAGTTAGATGTAATCTGCTTTTTCATTTTAGCAGGATAGAATCCTGTAGAAACGAATTCTTTTTTTTTCTTTTAATAAAAGATCAGTTTGAAATCACATTTATGGCCCTATTGGTTATCCGATCGATCCTATCCAATTTTAGATATTTTATTGGTTCCGCATAACAATCACACCAATTCGACTGTCCGTTATTGTATATAGTAGCAGCAGCACGACAGTCACACGTGCATCTCAACTCTTTTAAAACTTGTAAATTCCAGCTGGCGAATCACCGGTCGCTATTGAAAACTAAAAAAAGCATCTCTTTATTTTCCCCGGATTCTTCCTGGTGTATTTAACAATCTTTTCAAGCTGAACAATTGGAATGGTCACGCGGCGCATCCGTCCGAAAAATCTCTCGCAAAGTTTCAAAGTTAAAAGCCAGAGCTGCTGCGCGGCAATTTATTTCTAAACAATATATATGTATCCCCGCGCGGAAAGAGGGTAACGGTAAAATTTGCGAGCCCATCGTGCATCGTGTTTTCCGAGTGCTTGAGCCCAACCAGCGTCTGACCCCCTTTAATTCTCTATGTACCATCAAACATGACGTCAAATGAACCGAAAGCTCGGGAAGTGTGTGTGTGTGTGTGTGTGTGTGTGTGTGTGTGTATGCGTGCGCGCGCGTGTGCGTGTGCAGGTATCGGTCGAAAATTCCCCGAGCAGTAGGCCTTCGCTCCACATAGCCTTGGTACACACCCGTATATACAGCAGGCAGTAGCAATTGACCGAGTGGCCAAGCGGGACGCGCACCTCTGCTGTGGCTTTTCCAGAGCGAGAACAGCTAAAAAGAAGAGAGAGAGAGAGAGAGTGAGCGTGGCTGTAAAGGAAAGAAAGAGAGGAAAAAACATGACTGAGAGAGAGGGTTTGTCTGGATTTATTTGCTCGGATTCGGATCAAGTAGTAGGCAACTGCCATGGTATAAATGCGCGCGTAATTATACGCAAACCTCAGTCTACCTCTCTCTCTCTCTCTCTTTCGGGCTTATTTATTTTTCTCTCGACTTATTTATGTAATTGGGCAAAACGGACGCCAACAATTGCTTTTTTTCTCTATTTGGCGATTACTTTCTTGAGATATTCCTTTAATTGGACGAAGCGTGCGCAGAACTCGATTGTTATAGGTCAGTAATTTAGTGTTATAATGAGGTTCTCTCGATACGTATAGGAAGTCAAGTTCAGAATTCACTGGATTTGATTTGCGCAGTCGGTGCATATAGGTATGTACTCAGCATATATAACCTACATTCAAATGAGACTTTCACAAGAAATATCTACCCTCTCTTAATTCACATCTACCCTAGAGTACTTTAAAAAATCGTTGAAAATTAAAAAATCTGTTAGTAAAAAAAAATCGATAAATTCTCATTATCAATCCTTTGTAATTGTAAAAAAGGGAATCTTTTCCATAAGACCCGCGTGTTAAAAAAGCAATAATAAAAACATTTATTTCTTTTAACTTTGAGGTACCCTAGACTCGCGAAATTTTAACTGAAGCTACTTTAGACATTTAATTAGTGAAGAAAAAAAATTTGTCGGTCATTCTCATCGTTAATTCAATTACAGAGAGAACTCCCTTAAGTTTGTTTGTACTAATTTATGAAAAGATTTGCATTATCTAAAGTCTTAAAGAGTAACTTGAAACGTAGTTCAATTAGTTTGCAAGACGGATTTAATTGCCACTTTATCAAAATAAAGGTGTATATATTTTCAGCTGACGGCATATTTTAATAAAAAGAGATTTAGCATTTTTAAGCTTTAAATATTTTTTAATAATACTCAATTTACCTAGTAATTTCTGGAAATAGGATATTAAGACAAAATTGGGAATTTAATAAATACCATCCCTTTATTTAAAAACATATTCACAGTAAAAATGAGTATTTTGTGGAAATGCCGTCACCAATTTTCTAGTCATCAATTTTTAGAAGCGCGCCAATCCTCCAACTCGTCGACTTAATCAATGCTTAACTTCTCTGCGGTGTCGGTCACAGTTCAGACGCGAATCGCTCAAAGCTGTGACAAAAGAGGTTTGCACGGACAGACAGAAAAAAGAAGCACGGAAAGAGAGTAAAGAGAAAAAATAGCGTTCGGAAAGAAGCGAGAGAGAGAGAGAGAGAGAGAGAGAAAGAGGCGCCGAATTAACGGCAACGAGGGAAACGAATAACAAACGCGATTAACGCTTTTCCTTTGGCTCTCGTCGAGATTACGCGGATGCAGAGATAAAAAAGCAGCCCCTCGCCAAGAGTGGAAAAGGACTGAGAGAGAATGCAGTCGACAAAGGTAAAGCGAAAGAGCGATTCTGTTTATTCGGATGTATTGCGGAGAGAGAGAGGCTTGGATCATCGGACTTGAACGAGGTCGGGGCGCGAACAAAGTTATCCTTCTCTCTCTCTCTCTCTCTCTCTCTCTCTCTTTCTCTCTCTGCCGCTACGTACAAAAATAAAGAGTGAAGCTCGAAGCTCGTTTCGTTTCCCCGGAGCACCTGTAAAGCTCGCGGAATACGGGATGGCGTTACGCTGCAGCTCTGCCAGCGACCGAAACAAAAAAGAATAAAGAGGCAAATCTAGATCGTTACGCGGGCGGACGGCGCCGTGAAAAAGAATTGATATTTTCAAAGTTCTCATTCTCTCTTTCTCTCTCTTGTGCGCACACGTTTGGTATCGACATTTGGCCAGGAAATTAGCTCGACGTAGGTCGAAATTACTTTATAGTTTCGCTGAGGAAATCCATCTCGCTCGCTGCGAGACGAGGTAAATTAAATTTCGCGAAATGAAAGTGCGATTTACACGTAAAATTGACGTTTTGTATGTGAGGATATGGATATAGTGTAGAGTTATGCGAGTTAAGATTAGGAACGGACCGCATTTAAATCGAATCGCGATTTACTCCTTAATACGGTATTGTCGTGTGGTCAATGTCGAATGGCCGCTGCAGCTCCATTCAAATATTTGAGATACTCTCCCGCGGCATTTAAATATTCCAAGTAATCCGAATATCGTAATTCACTGCTTTAACGTTCGGCCAATGTCGATTATTCCGGGAATGCGGAGAATAGATTATTTATTTCCGATTTCCAGGACGCAATTATCAGTGCCTTTAACGTTGGATTTTCACTGGAAAATTGTTAGCTTATCAAATGCTGCTTCTACGAATTCCATAAATCTAGAGAAATCTTTGAAAGAAAGAAAAAAGAGTTGTAATCGTATTCAACATGTCGGAAGTGATTATCCTGAATGCTATTTTAACATGGTTCACGTCAAGGCAATCCGCTCATTTTCAAGTACACCTAATCGTATTCCACGCTTTAAAGCTCTTTCACAAAAATCTCCCTTTACACAGCACTCGAAAAAAAAAATTCCTCAAAAATGACGTTCTTAACCCGTGCAGGCAAAACCCCAATTCAGTCCCTAAATTCAGCATTATCCAGGTACAGTTTATTAAAAAGTGAACTTCAAAATATCATCCTTTCTCCCCCAGCTTCCACCGTAGTCGCATGCAAAAACGAAGCAGAACGATGAAGCAGTAACGAAAGCTGCAAAACTCGCGCTTTAACGTTAATTTATTCAGAGACGTCCTACGAGTCAGACGAAACGAAACTGCAAGAATGGAAACGGTCTGTGTACGCGCGTCTCAAAAGCCGAGAAAGAGAGAAAGAGAAAGAGAGATGCTCGAAACGAGGCCATAAAAGCGCCGACTTTATGCCAGCCGCGAGGGGCCTCTCTTTCTCTCTCTCTTTCTCTCTCTTTCTCTCACAGGCAAGTTTGTGACACACACGGCGGCGCGACTCGTGCTACGTACAAATCGGAAATCGCCAAGCTGCTGCTGGATCAGGCCGAGCGATGCAAATCCGTTCTTTGTTCCTGTTTCGACTTTCCGATTCCTTACTTCTTTCGTGTGTGAGTGTGTGCGAGCGTGTGCTATAAACGTTTTGAATGTTTCGCTTTGTCGAGTTATCGAGTGTGCCTGGAGTGCGTTTAATGTTGCTCGGATTAATTATGGACGGTGTGGCTTTGGCGTTCGATCTCATGTGTAATTAATCCGAGAGTTTTAGCCGAAAAATTATTTTGCATAATAACTCACGAGTTTATAAAAAATGCCTATTACACTTTGTGCATTTAAGTAAAATTATTTTAATTGAAATTTTCCAGTGATAGCGTTAAGGTAGTGTTTAATTTAAAAGCTACTCTCTCTTTCTGACAAATCGCGGAAATGAAAGAAGTGTTTTAAACGTTGCGCAAGTGGAAAAATTTCATTATAAAGGAGCAAAAAATAGGGGAAAAACAAGTTCTAATAAGAAAACCGTCTGGTAATCACTTTAACAATTACTCTTAATTCTATTTATAAGAGATTTAAGATCTTAGACGTGCCATTACAATAATAAATGTCGCGAGCGTTATCAAGGGAATTTTCGGGCATAGAAATCACTTAAATAGCGTCGAATCAGCAAGCGATGATAAATCATCTGCATTTTTCACTTATCATGCGCTTTTACGCAAACGCCGCCTGACTATGTAGCGGCTTATACCACTTCCCGACTCGATCCACCATTACACGCACTTTTCCCATTATATACACAACGCACAAAAGCGGCGCGGCCTATAAAAAGCATCTATTTATACTCTCCTCGCTTTGCCCGGAAACAACAAACGCATTTATTTCGACAAGAGAGAAAACAATTCCGATCCCCGATATATAGAGTAGAAAACGGAAAAAATCTTAAATCATCGTTGAGCCATTGTTCCATTCCCCTAACGAAGTTCGGGGCGGACGACGCAGTGCAAACAAGATTTATTCTCGCCCGCGAATTGGAACTGGCCCTCTGGTGTAACAAAAAAAAAAAAAAAAAAAAACAAACGCGAAAATCGCCCGAATATATATTTCTGTCGCAGCTACACACATCGTCCCCTGATTTGTACGCTTTTGTCGCCGGGCGACGCGTCCGACTGTACCATGAGCTCAACTACTTGGATAGCGATACGTATCGTATACGATTGCTTCAACTCATTAAGGGTATAGACTTTCGAGGATGGATTGCGATGAGAGCTTTTACTTCTTTTACTTCCTCGCTCCACGCTTTACTGCACCTTTTGTCTTTCCTATGTGTGTATACGCTCTCTATCGTGTATTTCCTTCGGTTTCACGTTTTTCTTTCTTTTACTTTTTTCTTTTTTTTTTTCGAATCGTAAAAGTTTCTCTTTCTCTCTACCGGGAGTTTTCTGTACTTTTCGAACTCTTTATTGCCGTCGAGCCTTTTAGACGGTGCGCAAAGCTCCAGGGAGGGAAGCTGGTGGAGAGTGAGGGGGGGAGGGGGGGGGGAGGTGATATGAAAAAGCTATATCGGGTGAGAAAAAAATTTATTGCGCTTCCACTTCTCGGCGATGAAGTCTCGCTCGCTCGATTCGCGTGCCGAGAGCTGCTTGATTATTTCTTGGTTAAACATGCCTCCTCGTTTTCTTTACCCCCCCCCCCCTCCGCCCATTTTTTTCGTCGGAAAGTTTGTCCTGATTAAGCGCTATTGGGATTTTTCTCACTTCGATATTAATTTATGTATTGAACTGCCGCGATGGGTGTATTACGGCATATTTTTCAAGTCTCGCGCTGCTCGCGACGCTTAAATCGCATTCATTAAAATCGGCGCAGAAAGCCGAGAGAAAAGTAGCGAGGAGGACCTCTCGACGAGCGAAAACTCCTTTGTCGCGCTAAAGGAACTTTTTAATTGCGATATACAAGCTCCCTCTCGTCCGACGAGAGCCAAAGTATTTAAACTCATCATCGGTTTTGCGCCCATTCAAATCTTGCGTATTTGCTTTTATATATATATCGCCTAGCCGATCGCTATACACCCGCGTATTCAAATTAAACCAAAGCGAGAGAAATCCTTTCATTGTTAGCTAAAGTCCAAAAGTCATCTTCGTTTTCAATTTTGCCCCTCGATCCCAATCTCGGGCAAGTTAAATCGTTCGCTTTCATAAAAGCCAATCTTTCACTCCGCGAATTGGGTTTGCATAATGAAGGATAATATTTATACGCGGGACTAAAATCGATTATACGACTTTAATAGAAAAAAAAGGAAGAGGAGATGAAGGAAGAAGCGAAATAGGGAAGCTCGAGACAGCTTCCCGTGAGTACTTCGGGTGTGGGTTAAGCAAAAAAAAAAGAAGGAATTTCGTCCGCTTTTCGAGGAGAGCGAGTGGAAGAAGACGGCAAGAATTTCCTGTCGCTGAGCGACGAATTTTACGGGGACCGCGAAATTGCATTACTCTGAAATAATAACTTCGTGCTTGCTTTCATTTATCGGTGTCTTATTTGTGTTAAGGATGATCGAATTCGAGGGTAAGAAGTGTTCTGCTTTATCAGTAGAATTGTAAATATAAAAGATGAGGGTTTCGATCTAATCCGGAATAGTTATTTTTGCACTTACACCTACTTTTCCATGTGTAAACATGATAAAAAAATGTTTAGTTATGCACGTGAGTTGAAACCTTTAATCTCCCTAAGCTTGTAAAAATGTTTCAAACTTTTATTCCCCAGGCTTTAGTCAATAATTCCGTTACGTAGAACAATTTCCAAGAAAATCTCAACCGCCGCATACCAATTAACAGACTTTGCTCTGAAAATTAACGAGCTCAGTGTCGGCGCACAAAGTCGGTGGAGAGCAAAAAAAAACATCATCAGCAACAACGGAGCGCGCAAAGAAAGTATAAGGTAATATAGGGGGAGGATGGTCGAGAAATAGTTCGCCGACATAGCGAGCGCTAGTCAAAGAAGTGGCCATCGGTTGCTCACCGATAAGCCCAACCGAGAAAAACAAAACTCTTGAGAGAAGCGAGAGAGTGCAGGACAAATAGAGATCTCCCTCCGTGCATGCTGCGCACTCTCGCATACATCCCCTATACGCGCACAAAAACTTTCGCCGCACTTTAGCAGCAACAGCAACAGTAGCAGCAGCGTATCTCCCTCGTCCAACGGCCTCTCCACATATAGCCATCAACAACCAAATCACCTCACCACATAAATTTTTTACCCACTGATCACAACGATGTACCGTACGAAAAAAACACAACGCTCGTATACCGGCGCACTAAAAACACGCAGATGTGCGGATATTGCACAGTTGGACCTGTGTGCGTGTGTGTATGCGTGTGTACGGTGTCTCTCGAGGGCGAGACGCGACTGAGTCTCGCGATTTCGGCTCGACAGGGTGTTACCCTCAATTCGGACGGGCAGGAGTGGAAAACAGCAGCAGCAGCAGCAGCAGCAGCAGCAGCAGCAGCAGCGGCGGCGGCGGTGGTGGTGGCGGCAACGGCGGCGGTGGTGGTAGTCGACGGCGACGACGCGAGGATGGGAGGCCAGAAGCCCCAGCGGCAATTCATTGCGCTTGCGTTGCCGCTCCTGCGCGCGTACTACACGCGCGCGCCCCTGCTGCTTTTGCTCTCCTTCTCTCTCTCTCTCTCTCTCTCTCTCTCTCTCATGCGCGCGCTGGCTCGTGCCTTTTTTAACCGTGCCGAGGAGATATACTTCTGTTTTGTGCCGCTGCTGTTGCTGCTGCTTCGGCCTGATTGCAAGAATTGAAGACAAGATACGTAATTAGTGCTACTCGGATGTGTGGGCTTTTTAATATTGGGCGGGTACAAATTTTTTTGAGACTTTTGTTTGAAATTGTGCAGATGCAGGTGGATTTATTGTATTTGTAAGCTGCTATTGTAGCTGAAAATTTTAAGCATGTTTTCAAAAATTTATAAGAAGATGTTATATTTTAAGGAGAGGATTATAACTGTATGCTTTTAATAAATGTACGAAGAGTTTGAAAGAATTTTTACTCTTTTCGTCATAAATTATGCAGACGATTTTCTTGCGGAAACCACGCATATTAGGTGGCTTAATGCAGTATCTGTTGTGTAATTTCATGAAAAAATGAGGGTTTCATATTCGCTTAGTTCAATTTATGATCCTTAATTTATGCGCACTATATAATAGAATGTAAAGGAACTAAATATAATGATAATTTTTCTTATATATGTTCATGATTCCTTTACATTAATTCCGCGCCTTTGAATATTTAAAAGCGATAAGATGACAAATAGTAAAGGTTACTTACGTAATCGAAAGTTTAAGAAAGAATTAAAGGTCTTCGCTAAAACAGATGCTTACCTGAAACAGAAAACAAAGTTATTTATTAATACATTACTTCTACTGTAGTTCTAAAATTTTCTACAACATAGATTAAGTTCGATACATAACAAGAGAAACTAAAAATGAAAATTAAATAGTTTTGCCATTACTTTTTTCAGTACGTACAGAAAAAAGTTCAAAGCAACTTCTTCGATAACGAGTTCTTTCATAAAATTCATAATAGTTTCGTAGAGCTCAAACTCACTTTATCTTAACACTAAATATTTGAAGTGCGGTAGGCTTCTTGAGTATGAGCTTTTAACCGATCAACTCCGAACTTTCGACGTTCGCCCTCCTATAATGTATTCTGACGGAACTTGTTCAAATTTTAACCCATAAATTGCACCTGTATATATCCATTCGCTTGGAATATGTACATTATGCGAAACTTGAATTAATTGCTAAATTGATATAAAATAAACATTGTTACCAACTAATACAAGCAATTCAAGTAAAGTTTCCCTTATTTCCAAAAATTGAATAATAATTAATAATTAATGGATCTGAAATTCAAAGCTCAATTTAATCATTTCCATATGCAAATAATTAAAAGGATTGTTTTTTTTTTGTAAATTAAACTGCAACTTAATCTCGGCGAAATAATCACGCTTTAATTACTATGCTCCGAAAATAAACCTCAGAAAATATGCATCCAATAATGATGGCTTTACTGCTAATAATTCGAAAATTAACACGGATAAACACATACTATTTTGCGATAATGCTATTACAAAATTAATATCAAGCTATTTCGCTCTTCGTTAAATCGAGCCGAAAAATAATCTCTCGTGCTTAAAAAAAAACGATCGATTTCACATATCTTGCAATGACTTTATTACGCGTTATCCAAACCATTCAAGGTCATAAAGCATCCGGCACGAAAGAAGAGCAGTTACTCGCAGACGCGGCGCAGGCCGAATAACCGAGACACAAGTGTACGTTCCTTTATACGCGAATGTGCAGCTGCACGTCCGACGCATTCGCCCGAGGGAGGAGGGGAGGGGCGGGGGGTGAATATCGGCCGGTAAATTCTCAGAAGCCAAAAGCTCGCCGTTTGAGAATCGGCTCTGCGGAATCCCGCACGCGTTCGTTTCTCCTTTCTCTCCTACTCCTCCTTGAAGTATGCGCGCATTTGGACTCGGCTGCTGCTGCTGCTGCTGCTGCTGTTGCACTTGTGCGAAGTGTGTGCATCGACTCTCTCTCTCTCTCTCTCTCTCCATCTCTCTCTATCCCTCTCTCTTGCAGACGCTCTCCGAATCGCTCGCTTGCTCCGAGTTTAATTGGATTGTATACATTGCACTACGCCGGACTCTCTGTGTTTCAACCCTCTGTATAGTTTGCTCTGTTCTGGCGCTTCTTTTTTCTCTTTTTGCCTCATTGGTGTGAGAAAGTGTTTTGCGTTTTCGGGAATTCGTGCGCGATGTTCGCGGAGAGTATTAGGGGGGAGTTTATGGTTTGGAGGTTCTCAACGTGCTCTATCAGTGTGTTTTAATTGTCAGCTGAAAGAATTTTTTTGGTTATAATTTAGAAATACAATGGTTAAATTTCAATTTTTTTAATAAATTTCGTTGACTGCTGACAGTTAAATAATTCTAAACTATACAATTTATTTATAGTATAGATAATCTTCTCGTGCCATGGCAATTCTTGTGCAAGATTCTTTTGTAAATACGAATGAGACTCTCTACGGAAAGTTCATTGACCGCGAAACGTCAAAAAAATGTATTTTTCAACTTTAAAAAAGAATTTCATAACCGAGCCCACCAGTCTGGTCAACCGCAAGGTTCGTATAAATAGCGTTGACGAGCCGGGGATTCTCCGGACTAGCGACTAATTGGCTGGACCAAGTTTTTCGGGAGAGAGAGGGAGAGAGAGGGAGAGAGAGAGAGAGAGAGAGTAAGAGAGAGAGTAGGAAGCCCCAACGCTTGGTCGCGCACGCGGAGGGCCCAATTAGCCGCGGCCGCGCCGACACGACTAATACGATTCTTTTTTATCTCGCCCTATGGTCTCTCTCTCTTTCTCTCTCCACTCAACTCGCTGAGCTTGTCTAATTAAGCGTAATAGTCGAGCTGACGCGTCGAAAATAACGAGTGGCGGCGCCTCTATCGCCTTGCACTTCCCTCGTACTGAGATTTTTCTTTTTGTTTCACTCTCTCTCTCTCTCTCTACGCTATGCGTGCGTTTGTTTTCGATGACATGCGGATTTCTCTCTCTCTCACTCCTTTTTTTTTTACATTAAAACAGGATTTTTGAATGGATTTGTTAAGAGTAATTTGGCACCCGCATACAAAGTGAGCTTTTCATTCGATTGTTTTTATACCCGTTTACAGGCTTCATTTTTCATTTCTAGAAACACGAATTCGTATTGGATCGTAATCTGTGGTCTGAAAATTTTTTCGATATACCTGTTTGATCTGTACTATTGTTGGAAAAATAAAAGTACTAAAGTGGAATTTAAAAAATTCAAAGGCTGCAAAAAAGTTTAGCAAAAGAATTACTAAATTGTAAAGGAAAATCTTTTTTCGCTCGATTAATACAATTTTGTTACGCAAAGCGCCATTTTACTTTTAATTTTCTTTACCAGCTAGAGCAGAGCAATAAACTATTTTATGGCAATACAAACTTTGGTCGTTGGCTATCGCAAGTATAGAGATAGTTTTTATCACATCGCTTAAGAGATTAAAAGGCCGGGCGCGCGGGAGAGAATTTTCCTGTGAATCACGGTGCGTGGCCTCCCCGAAAATAGCAAAAATTAGACAGGACAGATTGATTGCGCTTAGCCACTCCAATGAGGATAAATGTTTCGCCAGTCCCCCCGGTGCTTTAATTAATTAAATATTCCTTTTTAGCGATGCGCGCACCACGTGGATGCGCGCGGCTATCATTCTGTTTTTATAAAAAGAACGACTTTAACTCGAATAGATATACTTAAGTTGGTCTGATAATTACATAGTTTCTTGCGCTTGATATCTCTTAATTTTCGTGTGCATTAATTGAATTGCGAAAGCTTTTGGGTAATGGGAATTCTATTAAAAGATGCGTGGAAATTAAATTAATATAGAATTGTGATGAAAAGGTCAACTAGTATAATTTGATTATTTTACTTTATTATACTGTCTTTTTCTTTATTGACTGTTTTAACATTGGTTATCTATAATTATTCAGTACCATGAGTATTTACAAATTTACTGTAATGGGTAAAAACCAGAACCACAGTGAATCGTTTGTAAAATTATTTAGTATCAATCTTTCCGACAAATCCGCGATAAAAATATATTCAACTGCATCACCTATTTCAATGATCCTCCTTTTACCTCTCACGCACGTATTTAGACAAAAACAAAGTCCTACCCCGCGAAAGCAACGTCAAAAAGAAGTGTGAAATAATGGGCGGTGGGGGAAAAAAGTGACCCGGAAATCCAGCTGCCGCGTTACACTCGCCAAATGTAAAAAGCAAGAAACGACACAAACAAGGTGGGACTACAAGGGAAGAGGGACTGTAACGCGGAGCTGCCGAGCTAATGGCCAAGTGTTTACCCGTGCACGACCGCGAAAGAGACACACGCGGCCCGCTTCTACACGTTGCGTCTCTGCTAATTGGAGCAACGCACGTGGCACATTCTCTCTCTCTCTCTTTAGAGCGCGAAAAGCTCGCCGCTTCTACCGAATGCATACACACACATACATACGCGCGCTTTTCACTCTTTGCCGAGATTCTCGCTAATGTAATGGCTCTCACGTTTTTTTTTTCTCTCTCTTCCCTTCTTTGATACATATAATCGCGGTGTCTGCGTGTCTTTCTACTCGTAGAGATTTTTCTTTATTTGTAATCGAATTAACCGCTCTGGGTTGCTTTGCCTACTTTTTGGCGCGACGACATTGTTTCGTTTGTGTCTTTGAGACGCGAGAGAGAGAGAGAAAGAGACTACGCGCTTTCGACTGAGAGCAGCTGTGGAAGAGAAGTTGGTAAGCGAAGCACTTGCTTTTTGGGATTAAACGCGCGAAATATATACGCTTGTAAGTAGCTTGTAAGTAGTTATCTCGTTAGTCCTTTGCTGTATCTCTCTGCCAAGTGGAGTCGAGTTTAAGCTCGCGCGGGCACTGCAACAGCGGGGATTATATTTTCGAGCTTGCTCATTATTAAAGAAAATTAGTGTGCGCGACACCCGGTTATAACGATTTCAATTTACTCGAGCTCTGATATTTAATACTTTCCGAGTACACTTGCAATTGTATTATGATACCGTTCAAGGGAGGGGGGGGGGATAAGGGTGGAATCCGGGATATTGATGATGAAAAGTAGCTGTGTCTGACTATTTGTGCTTGAAACTACTTACTTTCCTTTTATTTCTACAATTTTCTGGTTTCGGTGGGACATCGAAAGTATATTTATATCCGTTAATTTAAAAAAAACATCTTGTTCATATATAGTAAGCGCAAATGCAAACTTTCAAAACAGAATTTGTGCAAAATAGAGAAAACATAAATCAATTGCACATGAGCCTCGGCAACAACAATCGCCTTAACACACCCGACACACACGCACACGTCCAAGACTATACATCTCTCTCCCTCTCTCTCTCTCTCTCTCTCCTCTGTCCCCGATGTATCCTTAACGCAATTCATCAAATGCTTGTTTGACTTCGTTAGAGCCGACGACGTCGAGCGCATTAATCAGTCCCGAAATCCCAAAGCACGAGGCACGCGAACTTCCACACAAATGTAACCGCAACGCACAGAGTCATGCGCTTCCACCTCCTCCTCCTCCTCTTCTTCCCCCCGCAAACTCAACCCGTCCATCGTTGTCTACATATATATATATATATACATGTATATAGCAAGGAAGAGAGAGAGAGAGAGAGAGAGAGAGAGCGCGCAAATACTTCGGAGCGATTGCATTTTCCGTTTACTTAGAGAATCGAAGCTTCGCGAAATCGCGTATGCATGCACTGTTGCTCCCCCTTCCCCCGACAACCGCATCCCTTCCCTCGCCTATACTCTTACTCGCATTCTCTCGATGCGCGCGGACCTCTATGCAAGCTGACTCCCACATCCCCGATATATTCAAGCTTCGGCTGTATAGTGTATACTATGTCCGTTCGTTTACGACTCTCTCTCTCTCTCGCTCTCTCTCTCTCTCTCTCTCTATCTCCCTCTCTCTCTCTCTTTCTCTCTCGGTATCGCGGTTTCATATCGTTTTTTCGGAGAGCTTCCTTTGTTGTCGAGAGATAGGATTTTTGCTTTTAGTTTTATATATATATATATGCGAGAGGAGAAATAAAATTTTGCTTTTTTTGCGAATGGATGGACGAATGTGTATAATACATACATAAACTGAAGCGAATGCGGTGATATTGAAAAGATCTCGCGATGTAGATGGGGGTATATCGAAATATGCGTAGAGGCTGGAGAGATAAGAATTTAGAGGCTCGCTCTCCCGCTGTTTTGCTATATGGAATGAATCGAAATTAAAATTTTCGTTGCGCGGGGAGAAATTGTTGTGCGGGGCCGAGATTCCACAATTCGCGTGTAGATGCGCGTACGAGATAATGCTCGGGACTTGTGTGCTTCGTGAGGCGAAATTCAATTATGTATACAGAATATGGAAAAAAAATTTTTTCGACGAACGAATCAGAGAGATCGAATAGGGAAGAAAATTGAATTTGAAGAAATCCCATGCTGCGCGCAACTCGCAAGTTTCGACTAAACTTTGTCATTTCAAACGAGGCATAAATCAGCCTGACGCACAAACGTTTCCAATTACTTTTGGAATCGCGAGTATAAAAGAAGTGAAGATCCACAAGGAAATCAAACACCAATATCCAATTATAAACCTCGCTCGGCGATCCCTCACAACAGCCCAGATATCGTACGCGATACGACGCGCTCCCAACTATACGCCAGCGCAGCAGCAGCCCGAAATCCTCGAGCGCAATTCAGCCCTGCACTGAATATAGAGTCTCGCTGTTCGCGGCTAGCAGCTCGTCTTTCAATAGCTGCACCGTGGCCACATTCGTCGCGGACCGCAACAGCTCCGATATAAAGAAATAAAAAAAAAATACCGAGAGACACACAGCGCAGCCGAGCTAATCCACATGGCGGACTACAACGAGGCAGAGACCCTCTAAATTTCCTCTCACTTGCACAGTAATACGAATGCAAATAGGAGGCGCGTAACGCGGTATGGACTCGCTACTTGGCGTCGATCCAATCCTCCACTCCCCCGCAAACGCGCGATCGGATCTCTGACCTATATATACACTGCAGCAGCAGCAAATCCAACTCTATGGGGGATTTGTTCAGCGGGTAAAGTCCGAAAATCGCTTTGGCCTCAAACACCAAGTCAAGCGGTCTGTGACACCAAGAGAGGCAGGAGAGAGAGAGAGAGAGCCTTTGGGGAATCGAACATCACGCTGCTGCGCAAACCGCTTCTAAGGCTTATGACTACGACGCCCTGCAACCATTGTACTTTATACTCTCTCTCTCTCTCTCTCTCTCTCTCTCTCTATCTTGCTCTCTCTAGTTCTCACGGTATATATGCTTACTCGTTTGGCTTCAAGCTTTGTATGGACTATCGAGACACGAGTATTTACGTCTTAGGAACGAGGAGCTGCGAGAAGTGCCGCTAGCGAGAAGCGGTGCCTCGAAAGAGTATAAAGCGTGCATTGCGCTATGGGTGCAGCGGATTTGCTGCAGGTGCTGCTGATGGAACTCATATGACGGTGTATATATTTTATCGTTCGAGTGTTACTTATCACTAAGATTTATTTAACTCTACCACTAATTGTAAAATATTGAATTTGTTAAAAAACATTATTTGATTAGTTCAAATACTATCGATTTCTTTTTTCTTTTTAGCATATTCAAGTGAATATAAACAGTTCTGAAGTTTAAAACACGAAATGTGCTTTTTACTATAAAAAAAAATTATCCTCGTTATTCTCAGAAGCGGGAAAAAAATGTCATGAAAACGGTTGCCGTGTGCAATTCTATTAATTTAAGTAAAATATAGCATTTTTTACAAAGTCCAAATTTTTTTTCCTGCGCACAAAAAAAACAACGTATGGCGTTGTTATTTCGTTCCTTGGTTTTCTGTTCCATAGTAATTTTTACTATTTTATTCTCGTCGCGTCGGCATACACGGGTTTGTATACCTCGTAAAAAAAGCGAAGAGCGAAAAAAGAGACGAATTATGCTTCAAGGACTTGTTTTTCTTTATTTTGTTTTTTTGTTGTTTCTTTATTTGTCAGTTTAAAATTACTCAGGTTTGGTAGGAATTTCGTTGAATTAAGTGCAAAGATTTGTTTATAACATTGCTTTTCTGTACTTCTAAAAATTCGACGATAATATGTCAGAGAAATAAAATTTAAAATTAGATTAGATCATATTCTCATTCGTTAAACCCCCTTCTAGAATCTACCAAAATAATTCCATTACGAAATCCTCAAAATCCATCAATAAGCATCGATCCGTAACAAGCCAGAGGTTCATCGAAAGTTCAAGGAAGGAGATTCACATTGGTGTAAATTGGGTGGGGAAACGATCGGGGTTTCTCCGCTTCGTCGTTCTCCACATCGCGCAACAACCAAACTCAATGTTTTGTTTACGTTTTCAACTGTTTCTGTCTAAAGTGGTCGAGAAGAAAATTTGGACAAAGTGTGACCAAGGACTTATTATTTAATTCTCTACTTAAACCTAAGTTTCTTTTCGCTATTTCAAAATACATCACAAAAATAAAGCTTCCCATAACTAATAAAAAGCAGTACAAAACGCAAACTTTGAAATACCAAATATAGCTTAAAGAAACGTTCGCGACAACAACAATTCAAGGTAACTTCTGATACTTTAAAGAATTATAATATCCAGCTTTTATAAGTGTCTCTCTACATTTAGCTGTAATCTATGAACCTCCTTAATCCCGGAATTCCCTCAACGAAATTTCCTCCCCCTACATTCAGTTAAAGCTCCGAACCCACACACATTTTCACATATAATCCATATCGCTCTTACTATACGCATGATATACGAGCGCACGTCACACACTGACTCGACTCGGGCAGAATCCGCTTTTCTCATAAGTTGTCGCTTAAAAGACCAAATGACACATATACGCACACACGCAGGACATAGAGGCGCGCTCATTTTACGCCCGCACACGTGACCTTTAAACTCGGCGTGTAGGTACGAGGGCATAAAGCGGGAGAAGCGCGGTATATGGTCGGCTGGCTAAGGGGGCGTTCTTCGCTCTCACTCATATTTCGAATCGGCCATCATCCAGTCTGCCGAACGAGGAGAAAAAGAGATCCTTGAATATATACGTATATAGCTTTAACGACTCTTATTTGTATTAGACGCAATCTACTTCTCGGCTGCTATTTACTTTGAGCTTGCCTGCGTGTGTGCGAGACGAAGGGAGAAAATAGGTATTTTTTAAATAAAATAAATGGCAAGCGAAGGGGAAGCGACAGTTCAAGTTAGGTCATATTCGCGCGGATATATATGTTCGCTTAGCTGATCAGAGAAAAAGAGAGGCTTCGGATATTGTTTGCTTTTAATACGACTCATTGGTCTTTGATAAATACGATTAAGCTCGAGCGTATGATCATTATACTAAAATCTTTTTATTTTTTCGTATGTTATTAGTCCTTCACTTTTGTTTGTTATAACCGTATATTTGCGAATGTTTTATCCGTACTTTTGTTATTTTTCGCATACGCATGAGTTGCCGCTCGCAGTCGAGTGTGAATTTTATTCTGCAGATGTTGGAGAATCGCTGTTTGCTGTCCTTTGAGTGTCGTTAATTGAAATTCAAAAGTGGCCTTTGAAATCTATGGACCTGAACCATGGTAGTTTTGAAATTTGTGAATTTTTAGGAGAAAGTTGAGAAATGTTGATATTTTGACTGATACTTGCTTAGCTCAAAGTTCTCGGTATATGTCTACTTTATCTAAGAAAGATAATATTTTATTTTCAGCTTAAAGGAATTGGCTTATATGATACAAATTTTCGGATTTAGATATCGAATCAATTTAAAAATATTTCAATGCAAATCCTCGCAAATGCGCAATAAAAAGAATTTATACCTTTTTAATGCTTTGGGGTGTATTCCATTTTCTCATCCTTATACGTATATATATATATATATATATGTGGTGAATTCTTACTCAATGGACGAAGATAATTCAATTGATCCTTTGTTAAAATAAAACCTCCAGCAGAGTAACCGTGTTCATTCGACAAAAATAACAATGACAATTGAACTCAAATACCCTAATTAAAATACAATTGATAGTGAGGCTAAATAAAGCCTCGATTTAAAGAGTAAATCATGAATACGCAAATGGCGCTTCATAATTAAATTCCAAATACATACCAAATTTCAGATACGTACGAACAGATAAATTTGAATATTAAAAGCGAAAGATTTATCTGAAATAATTCTTCAATATATGCATACCTATTGCGCGTCTAAGAGTGCGCACACGCTTATACTTATCTATTGGATCTTTATCTGAATGTGTAAAAACAAAATTAACGTCGACACAGACATTGAGTTTTTCGATAGCCAGTCTATCTTTGATTTTCGAAGTCATCAAAAATCTACGGAATTTTCTATAAAAATATAGCGAAGCTAATTTTGTGCAAAAATCACACTGTCCATGGTGACTTCCGGTTCTAATCTATCGGAAAATACGAGTTCAATTATATCCATATCCTATTATGGAAAGAATAATGAAATTTCATCTGTATAAAGTGCTTAAATTTCAATTCAGTCGCGTGACAGTTGATTCTCTCACCCGCTAAAAAATTAAAGAGTGATAATGGTATATCGCTCGATTCAGTCCAGAACGAGAGAGAGAGAGAGAGAGAGAGAGAGAGAGAGAGACGTCAAAAAGGATGAAAAAGAGAGAAAAAAGGAAAACATCGAAGAAGCGACGAGGCGTCAACGATGAGGCTGTTATCTCAGGCTTTCCGGTTAATTGAATTTGCATTTTGCGTGGCGCGGACGCTGGACATAAGCCAGCACTCTCTCTCTCTGTCTCTCTGTCTCTCTCTCTCTCTCTCTCTCTCTGTATGCTCCTCTCACTCACTCGTTCGCTTCCTCTCTTTCTCTCTCTCTCCTCTCTCTCTCTCTCTTCTCTATCTCTCTCACTCTGTTTCTGCCTCTTGGCTCGTTTCATTCGCCGATGCTATCTCGCGGCTAATTCGTCATTGCGCGGATGCGTATTCCGTCGGTGCTTCAAATGCGACGCGACAGCGCATCCGGCCTTCACGAACCGATGCACAAGTTATATATATATAGAGAGAGAA